>SJYT01079833.1:14736-35863 GCA_006410635.1 Cephalophus harveyi | reverse complement strand
TGTCAGGAACAGTACAGAATATTGAACTCTGTTCAATATAATTCTCTTAAAAACAGTTACTAAAAAAGTACTTGTTCATCAAAAATTTCATTATTGGACTTAAAAAGAATAATATATCTTCTAAAAATTTTAACACAGTTCCAGTGTATTGGTTACACACGTGAACATTCTTTTTCATTTTGCTGATGATGTTAGAAGATAATAAAGCAGGAAAACTTTCATCAAGATATAACTGTGTCCTTGAATATAACCAAAACAACAACAACAAAGGAAAACTATCACTTTTCAAAATGGTAAATTGGCTTTTAACTATACTTTTTAAATTTACTGAATTCTGTAAAATAGACAGGAATAAGATAAACAATGACCTGTAGGGAAAAATCAAAGACTGACAGACACTGCTGTTCTTAATAGGTGCTGCTGCTGTTAACAAACCACCTAGATCCATCAAAAGTTGATTCAAAAAGATTGAAGACGAGGTCTCAACCCTGATTGAAATGAAATGTCAGCAAGGATAAGAGAAGAAAGATGGAGATTGTATTAAAAAAGAAACTATGTTCAGAAATAAGCTTTGGGACATACACGAATCTAAAATGGCATCTATATCCAGCAGAGCAAATTCATGGGGTCTAGAAAACTAGGTTAGTTTGTCTTTTTGAAGCACTTGTTGAATTCAGAGTTGAATCTGAACATAAATGGATTTAAAAGAGAATCCTTTTTATTGATTTCCAAGCCAAGATGACATATGAGGCAGAGAAGTAGAAAGGAATAAAAATTGCTAAGGCTGTAAAAGCTTGCTATTTTCTTTCTTTCTTAAAGTTTTCAGTAAGAGTATAAACTATGTACATTTATCTACTTTAAGAAATTGTTTACAGTATGCCATGCTGAGAAAACTGGCCATTAATTTCTTTGATTTTCTTCATATCAGCTCCTACCTTATTCCACACACTAGAAATTATAAAATGACTAGGAGTCCAGACTCTCACTGACGCTACGATTTGAAGACAAGGGCAAGAGATTTACTATTTCAAGGAGGCAGTTGGATATGATGGAAAGAATATTGCATTAGTCCTGAAAGTCTAGGGTTTTAATTTCAGTTCTGACAATTCAGGCAGTGGGTTCTGGAAGTCTCAATCTCTATGAAACTCCCTGTTTCCTGATTTAAAATGAGGAGAATAATCCTTAATGTTTCCCTGACTAATCTCCTGACTGCATTCAGTTTTTAAATTATGTGGAAATGTGAAGAAATGTACAAATGTGGCATTTTACTATTTCTACATATACAATTTTAAAAGTCTATCAACTCACTATCTCTCACATAATCAACCCTTGCTCTATTTCACCTTGTTAAATCATCCTTACATGTCACTTCTTGGTATATAATCATACCAACTTTAGCCTTCAGCTCAACTCCAAATAAAACTCATGACAATATTTTTTCCTTGTATCATCAACTTTGCAGTTCTCTTACAGTGATATATTTTCCCTTACATTTTCTTCGAAAGCTATGTCCCTCTTTGAATTAACTGATATTGCTTTTTCTTTAAAGTACAAACCAAATTCCTCCAAATATTGTTCAGTTGAATTCATCCTTTCTTATACTCACTCATTCACAGCCTATATTTCTCATCATAAAAATAACACAGAAAAGTCAATTAAATGAGGATAAGCTAAAATATTCCACTGTATATAAAAAGCTATTACCTTTTCTATTAGTTCTATGCCCAAAACAAGTCAAAGAAACATCATAAATCATCATTGTGGAATTCACCTACATGACTTCAAAGCAAGTTTGCACTAAATGAAGGTAACACAGGAATGATACAATTGGCTCAAAGAATAAAAAATAATAATATGCTGATTGATATCTAATAATCAGCATATTTTATGCCCAAAACAAGTCAAAGAAACATCATAAATCATCATTGTGGAATTCACCTACATGACTTCAAAGCAAGTTTGCACTAAATGAAGGTAACACAGGAATGATACAATTGGCTCAAAGAATAAAAAATAATAATATGCTGATTGATATCTAATAATCAGCATATTTTGCTAAACCACATTTTTTCTGTCATGCAATTCTTCCTTCTGATGTTTAAGAATAGAATGAAAAAAAGAAAAAAAAAAAAGACTAGAATGAAATTGTGTTTGCTAAAAGGCAAATTAAGAGAATCACATTTTGGACTCTTACTAGAAAATTAAAATATTGTCCAGGACTTAAATGCAAGATGTTTAGAAATGAGTTGGCCAATTCAGTACATAAAATTCAATTTTATTAGTTGAAAATGATGGTTACATCATAGATGGGGAAAAAACCATAGCCTTGACTAGACGGACCTTTGTTGGCAAAGTAATGTCTCTGCTTATTAATATGCTATCTAGGTTGGTCATAACTTTTCTTCCAAGGAATAAACATCTTTTAATTTCATGGCTGCAATCACCATCTGCAGTGATTTTGCTGCTGTTGCTGCTAAGTCACTTCAGTCGTGTCCGACTCTGTGAGACCCTACAGACGGCAGCCCATTGGGCTCCCCCATCCCTGGGATTTTCCAGGCAAGAACACTGGAGTAGGTTGCCATTTCCTTCTCCAATGCATGAAAGTGAAAAGTGAAAGTGAAGTCGCTCAGTCGTGTCTGACTCAGCGACCCCATGGACTGCAGCCTACCAGGCTCCTCCGTCCATGGGAGTTTCCAGGCAAGAGTACTGGAGTGGGATGCCATTGCCTTCTCCAGCAGTGACTTTGGCACCCCCCAAAGTAAAGTCAGCCACTGTTTCCACTATTTCTCCATCTATTTGCCATGAAGCGATGGGACTGGATGTCATGGTCTTAGTTTTTTGAATGCTGAGTTTTAAGCTAGCTTTTTCACTCTCCTCTTTCACCTTTATCAGGAGGCTCTTTAGTTCCTCTTCACTTTCTGCCATTAGAGTGATGTCATCTGCATATCTGAGGTTATTGATATATCCCCCAGAAATCTTAATTCCAGCCTGAGCTTCATCCAGCCAAGCATTTTGCATAGTGCACTCTGCATATAAGTTAAAGAAGCAGGGTGACAATATACAGCCTTGACATACTCCTTTCCCAATTTTGAACCAATTTACTGTTCCATTTCAAGTTCTAACTGTTGCTTCCTGATATGTGTACATGTTCTCAGGAGGCAGAAATGGTGGTTTTTGAGTTTGTTGTGATACGCAGTCAAAGTCTTTAACATAGTCAAGAGAGCAGAAGTAGATGATTTTCTGGAATTCCCTTGTTTTTTCTATGATCCAACAGATGTTGACAATTTGATCTCTGGTTCCTCTGTCTTTTCTAAATACAGCTTGTACATCTGGAAGTTCTCAGTTCATGTATTGTTGAGGCCAAGCTTGAAGGATTTTGAGCATTACCTTGCTAGCATGCTAAATGCAGGCAATTGTGCCATAGTTTAAATATTCTTTGGCATTGCCCTTCTTGGAACTAGAATAAAAACTGACGTTTTTCCAGTCCTGTGGCCACTGTTGAGTTTTCCAAATTTGCAGGCATATTGAGTGCATCATTTTAATAGAATCATCTTTTATAACTCGAAATAGCTCAACTGGAATTCCATCACCTCCATTAACTTTGTTAATAGTAATGCTTCCTAAGGTCCCCTTCACTTCGCACTCCAAGATGTCTGGCTCTAGGTGAGTGATCACACCATTGTAGTTATCCAGGTCATTATAACCTTTTTTGTACAGCTCTGTGTATTCTTGCCACCACTTCTTTATATCTTTGCTTTTATTTCTGTGCCTTTTCTTTATTGTGCCCATCTTTATGAAATGTTCCCTTGGTATCTCTAATTTTCTTGAAGATATCTCTAGTCTTTCCCATTCTATTGTTTTCCTCTATTTCTTTGCTTTGTTCACTGAGGCTTTCTTATCTCTCCTCACTATTCTTTGGAACTCTATATTCAGATGAATATACATGAAGTTATTGTTAGATAAATATTATTGTTAGTAAATATTTTATTAGATAAATATATATTATATATATTATTAGATATATTATATATATATATTTTATTAGATAAATATATATTATATATATATTATTATATATATTATAATACATATATATGCAACTTAGTCACTGTGAGACCCAATGGACTATAGCCCACCTGGTTCCTTTGTCCATGGGATTCTCTAGGCAAGAGAGAGTTGCCATACCTATGGAGTGGGTTGCCATACCTTCTTCCAGGGGATCTTCCTGACCCAGGAATTGAACCCAGATCTCCTGCATGGTAAGCAGTTTCTTTACCACTGAGCCACCAACGAATCCCATTGTAGATACACAATGATCCCCTTTAGATAAAAAGAGATGTGAATATAAATAAACCATTAAAGTAATAATAGCTAACATTTATTTTGCATTATCATTCCCCAAACTGTTCTACTTTCTTTAGATGTATTATCTGATTTAAGTCTTATAAAATGCCTTAACTTTATTA
The DNA here is from genome assembly GCA_006410635.1 of Cephalophus harveyi. Taxonomy (NCBI): domain Eukaryota; kingdom Metazoa; phylum Chordata; class Mammalia; order Artiodactyla; family Bovidae; genus Cephalophus; species Cephalophus harveyi. The sequence goes on along the minus strand of SJYT01079833.1, from coordinate 31,397 downwards.
TTATCATTATTTATTTATGTTCAAGCTGGCCAGCAAGTTTATATGTATGCATGAATATTTATATATATATAGAAATTGACTGAATAAATATATACCTTACATTATTTTTAAAATTGATCATAAAATTTTCCCCATTAAAAGATAATACCAACAATAGCTAATCATTACCAATTTTTAAAATAATGTAAAATATATTTTCATTCAGCTTATATATATATATATATGGCATTTCCTGGTGGCTCAAATGGTAGAGAATCTGCCTCTAATACAGGAGACCCAGGTTCAATTCCTCAGTCAAGAAGATCCCCTGGAGAGGGAAATGAATATATGTGTACATGTTTACATTATTTTAGATGTCCTTGTTTCTGGGAGTAATCTGATTGTAGATCCTTAAAACGATTTTCAAGCCTTGAGATAGCCCCATCAGTAGATAAAAATTGTCTCCACATTCTGTAGACAACTATGCCTACAGAGTTTAAGCATGTGCTATGGTTACATTCAGAGAAGGCAATGGCACCCCACTCCAGTACTCTTGCCTGGAAAATCCCATGGACAGAGGAGCCTGGTAGGCTGCAGTCCATGGGGTCGCGAGGAGTCGGACACGACTGAGCGACTTCACTTTCACTTCTCACTTTCATGCATTGGAGAAGGAACTGGCAACCCACTCCAATGTTCTTGCCTGGAGAAGCCAAGGATGGGGGAGCCTGGTGGGCTGCCATCCATGGGGTCACACAGAGTCGGACACGACTGACGCGACTTAGCAGCAGCAGCAGCATGGTTACGTTGTTGTTGCTATTGTTGTTAAGTGCTAAATCTTATCTGACTTTTTGTGACCCCATGAACTGCAACCCACCAGACCCCTCTGTCCATAGGATTTCCCATGCAAGAATACCAGAGTCGGCTGCCATTTCCTTCTCCAGACCATCTTCCTTACTGTGTCTCCTGCATTGGCAGAGATATTCTTTACCACTGAGCCACCAAGGAAGCCCCATATTTATATAGTGATGAACAATAATCCCTTGTGGGAAAACAGCATATAGAGTCTAAGAAAATAATAAACAAAGCTAAGATAATGAGGGATCAATGAAAAGCAATACTGAACATAATAAAATGTTACCTTTCTTTATCAATTCTATGGGAGGAGACTCGTGGAAAATGTAATAAAGGATAGCAATGTCAAAGTAAAGCAATCTGTGTTCATAGGTATGTAACATAACTCTACCATATTGTGTTTAGGTGCCCAGGTGGGCACTGCAGTGATTTGTACAAAAAAATGGTGAGATTAGGAGACTGTCACTACACCAAGAGCTGAATATCAAGGAGAAATCCCACATTTTTTAAACAAAAACACAAAGGCATAAAACATAAACACTCAGTGTTATTTCTACTAGAATGTTCTACTCCAAGAGCTGAATATCACAGAGAAAAAAACACAATTTTTAATGTAACAGAAAATCATAAATCACCAATATTCAGTATTATTTCCACTAGAGTATTTTACTAGAGTGTTCTACTTGATTCCTTCTTCTTCTAATATGAATCTTCAGATCTTCAAATATTTCTAGAAGTTTATGCTGTCTATAAAAGACAATCTTTTATTTTACTTTTTTTCTCAACATTATTAAAGAGTATTACAAACATAATAAACACAGATCAACAAAACCTTAAACATCCAGTTGACATTTCCCTTCAGACTTAGAGAAAACTTCCACAGAATATTTTTCCTCTTCCAAGAAGTTGAAAACAGTATTTAAAAAGAAGGTGGGTTAAGATGATATTAATTCAAGAAATATGTAATTAAATTGACAATTTTTGTAACCATCATGTAACATTTATCAAGCACTCACATTAAGCTCTGTGCTACATAAATGCACACCCACTACTTCTTGCATTGCTTTTTTTCTGTTGACAACAAGGGCTCTGTGTGCATGTCTCTAAAAAAACAAATAAAGGATACAATCAATAATACTTTTCAAACTATGTAAAAAAAATAAATAAATAGGCACATGAATGATCCCTAGCAAAGACTATTGTGTTTGAAGGAATGACCCTTCATCTCAAAAGTCACCTTAATCTCTCTTCTAGATCTGTGACCTCCTAAGAGGGGTGAACACACAAGGGAGCATTTGTGTATAATCAAGTGGGAAGCAAGAAAAGGAACAAGATGGTTATTTACATTCATTTTTACCTAAGGAAAGAAATTAAGCTTTGCTAATATTCAGCTATGGTCATTTTTTTTTTTTTATAGATCAGGTGGCCATATGTTAAAGGATAGATTATGTATGCAGAAAAAAAAGCTTATCTTTACAGGAGACAAGCACTTAGAAGCTCACCATTTTGCTTTCATTTTATGGCAGTTTATTGCAGTTTACGTGTTCCCAGGTCCTTAGTCACTCAGTCATGTCCCACTCTTTGCGACCCTAATGGGCTGTAGCCTGCCGGTCTCCTCTGTCCATGGGGATTCTCCAGGCAGGAATACTGGAGTAGGTTGCCATTTCCTCCTCCAGGAGATCTTCCAAATCCAAGGATGGAACCCAGGTCTACCGCACTGTGGGCAGATTCTTTACCATCGGATCTACCTGGAAAGCCCCAAAATACTGGAATAGGTAGTCTATCCCTTCTCCCAGGAAACTTCCCAACCCAGGAATTGAACCAGGGTCTCCTACATTGCAGGTGGATTCTTTACCTGCTGAGTTACCAGGGAAGCCGTGGTAAAGAATCCACCCGCCAAAGCAGAAGTAGTTTCAATCCCTGTGTCTGAAAGATCCCCTGGAGAAGGAAATGGCAACCAACTCCAGTATTCTTGCCTGGGAAATCCCATGGATAGAAGAGCCTGGCAGGCTACAGTCCATTGGGTCTCAGAAGAGTCAGACACTACTTAGGGATTAAATAGTTAAATAGCTTGCAAATTACTCCATTTAGCTTCAATGAAACTAACAAATACAAATTCGATAAGCTGTTTGAAAGCTTCCTACCTCCCTTCCTAAAATCCATAGTGACACAAGACCAATTATGCAAGCATAAGCTTCCCTGGTGGCTCAGACCATACAGAATCTGCCTGCAATGCAGGAGACCCAAGTTCAGACCTTGGGTTGGAAGCATCCCTGGGGAAGGGAATGGCAACCCACTCCAGTGTTCTCACCTGGAGAATTCCATGGACAGAAGAACCTGGCAAGCTAAAGTTCATGGGGTTGCAAAGAGTCAGGCAAAACTGAGAGACTAACACTTTCACAGTTCCAAACAAACACCAAGAAAATGATAGCGTTGACTGTCATTTAAATTTTCAAGTGAAAACAATCATAATTTAATCAGATATAAAATTGAGTTGCTCAAAAATTCAGAAAAGTGTTATCCAGAACATAAATATGGATTGATATCTACTCCATTTAATGAGAATATTAGATTCGAAATTCATTTATTGCATTAGTCATAGGACAATTAATACTCAAAGTTGTTGCAAGAATTTGCATAAATGTCATTGATATAAATAACATTATACTGTTATTTAACTGTATTTTAAAAGTTTAAAATACAGTTAAATCTTTACAGTAGCTTGCTAAAAGGGCAGTGGCACCCCACTCCAGTACTCTTGCCTGGAAAATCCCATGGACGGAGGAGTCTGGAAGGCTGCAGTCCATGGGGTCGCTGAGGGTCGGACACGACTGAGCGACTTCACTTTCACTTTTCATTTTCATGCATTGGAGAAGGCAATGGCAACCCACTCCAGTGTTCTTGCCTGGAGAATCCCAGGGATGGGGGAGCCTGGTGGGCTGCCGTCCATGGGGTCGCACAGAGTCAGACACGACTGAAGCGACTTAGCAGTAGCAGCAATGATTTGACTGAGAAATATTTTTTCCACATACACAAAAAATGTTGAGTATGTATCAGCTATCAAGAGAGAATAGTAAATAGTTCATAGAATTTGAAGACAGATTGTATTTCTTTCTTTGTACAAAAGAAAAGAGACCCAAATATATTGCCCTATCATTTTTGCTCTGCTGCTGCTGCTAAGTCGCGTCAGTCGTGTCTGACTCTGTGCAACCCCATAGTCGGCAGCCAACCAGACTCCTCTGTCCCTGGGATTCTCCAGGCAAGAACACTGGAGTGGGTTGCCATTTCCTTCTCCAATGCATGAAAGTGAAAAGTAAGTGAAGTCGCTCAGTCATGTCCGGCTCTTCCCGACCCCATGGACTGTAGCCCACCAGGCTCCTCTGTCCATGAGATTTTCCAGGCAAGAGTACTGGAGTGGGTTGCCATTTTTGCTCTAAAAGGCATTTAAAAGGCAGTGTATTTTTAAAATATTCTATCCATCAGCACTTATTAAAAAAGCATATTTAATCTGTATATCTAAGGGCAAAAAAAGAGCATTTTAACAGAATCAGAAGATAAATACTCTTGAAAAGAACTGTGTGTGAGTCATCCCAGTGCAACAGCCCCAAGCATCCAGTATCATGCATTGAACCTGAACTGGCGATTTGTTTCATATATGATATTATATATGTTTTAATGCCATTCTCCCAAATCATCCCACCCTCTCCCTCTCAGAGTCCAAAAGACTATTCTATATATCTGTGTATCTTTTGCTGTCTCGCATACAAGATTATTGTTACCACCTTTCTAAATTCCATATATATGCGTTAGTATACTGTATTGGTGTTTTTCTTTGATGTATGGAAAAACCAATACAATATTGTAATTAGCCTCCAATTAAATAAATTTATAGTAAAAAGAAAAAGAACTGTGTGTGAGGTAAAGAGTATTTAGAAAACAGATATTTGAAAATATTTTCTTTGTTATGCTACTGAGTTCTTAGAAATGGCATGTGTACACCATTCATTAAAGAAACCTGTATCTGCACACTTAAAAAGCACAAAAATTTGAAGAGAGACATTCCTGTTAAAATCTTCCAAAAATAAACAGTTATAAAACCATTTGTAAAAGATATACATAAAAATGCAGAGCATTGTGATTAGCTTGAAAAAAACAAGTGGCTTTTAACACAAAATATATAAATGTTGATGAAATTAAAAATGGATTCTTGTGGAATTTCAAAGAAGTAAATCTTAAATAGTGAATATGATTTGATGCTGATGATCAAGATAAAGTATGAAAGTTGCTGATAGGTTCTTCCATTTAGATATTTATATTTGGAGTTATCTTTTCCAGCTTATCTTGGGGAAACTTGCTCTATTTAAAAAGCTCCTAATCAGTGAAAGACAGATTAATTTTTATTGTACTGAGATTACTAAACAAGGTTTTTAAAAGAACAATTGAATTGAACGGTGGGTTAAGAAAAATACTAATTTTAGAGGAGTAGAAACAATAAAAGTGTTAAAGAGATCAGGAATTTAAGTAAAATAAATGAAACTCATAGTTTGGAATCAGAAACTGAATAGAAGAAAGTTTCACCAAAGGAAAAAAAAAGGGAGGAGGTGATGATAATGTTAGCTAAAGCACTGTTTCATTTAATTTCAATAGCTCAATATCCATGTAACCTAATAGTATTATCTCCATCTTCCATCTAAAGAAATATAAATGTACAAGGACATCAGGAAAAAGTAGAAAAAAGTTTATTAGAAAAAGTGTACCCCATGTATGGATATTTTTGCTTAAATGTCACTTAACTACATAAATATTAGACTTCAGCCACTATAAATACACACAATGCATCACCCAGTAAGCATTAAATGCTAAATTAATGTTGTTAAATTTTTAAAATAAATATTTCACCAGGAAATGTATTGTAAAACACAGCGAATATAGCCAGTTGTAAATTGAACTTAACCTTTACACTTGTATATAAATAAATAAATTTTTCAATAAATACAATGCATACTAAATGAGATTGGATATATGCAAAATAAAATGAAAGATACTTTTAAAAGATATGTAAAATGTTAATCTATTCTGATCTTTTTGGTATACTGATACAAATTTTTTCAAAGATTTTTTGAAATGTCTACTAATAGATTCTCTATACATACATTATTGAGTTATCACTTCAGAGTGAAAATGACATGCACCCCTTTGAGTGCCATGTTTATTGGTTTACTTTGCTAAAGAAAGACGTGTGTAAAAGTAATCCACCTTTGGAAAGTCATAAATTACATTTTATTAATAATTGCTTTCCATATAAAACCAAAGAAGCCCAGATCATTTGTTTATTTTTAATTAAAAGGCAAATTGACTGAACATAATTGAACTTTGAAAATACACTTAAATCTGATTTTCGATTAGTGAAATCATTCTCATCAATAATTTAACTACCAAATTGATAAATCCCAAAGCATTTCTTTTAAAAACCTCATTAGCATTTCTACATCCTCTTTCCCCTGTAGCTCCTGTTTAATTATAGCAAAACCTTTATTCAGACACAACCCCAGAGAAAATTTTTAAAAAGTTGTTCCTTAGCAGATATGAGATCTAACTAAAGGTCACACAAAATTCTCCAGGAAGCCCAGGGGATACTAGAGGTGGGTTAGCACCGAACTACTGTCCTTGGGGAAGTCGTCCTTCCAGATCTGTGAATACACAAAATATGTCACGCTGGTTAAACTTTCATATACTTTCTTTTTCAAGAAATAATTTTGTAATTAATTGCAAATCAACTAATGCTTTCTTTTTTCTCATTTTTTTTGTTAGATTATGATTTTGATTTCATTTTTGTAATTCATTGCATGAACTCAGTGCATGAATTTAACTTGTTTACCCTATTATAATCATGTAAAGTTTTTCCTAAGGATTACTATTTCTATTAAAACTTTGACACACCTACTGATATATAGTAAGAAAAAAATAAAATAAAAGACCCTGTAAACTCAAGTCTCCAGCAATTATTTAGAACATAGCACTAAATATAAAAACTTTATCTGGCTTATCTTGGGTCTCCCTGTCATTGTCCTCTGTCTTCAAGCTTCAGCCTATCTTAGTTTCCTCTTCTCAGAAAAGCAATAGTCTGGTGCCCTGTCAGTAAATGCACTTTTACACTTAGATTTGTTAACTCATTGAGTTGCTGGCTGTATGCAATCAAGTCAGACTCCTTTATCTCAGCTTGACTAGCTCAGAGACTCTAATGTCATTTGTTAGATCTCTCCTAAATTCAGGCTCTGGAAGCCAATGTCACATTGCAACCTAATTCTTGCTCATTTTCAGAAGTAAAATGATTCAATCTTGGCATTAACTGTCTAACTTATCTTGTCATTAACTTCTCTTCCTCATGTCCTCTCGAAAATTGTTTATATATTTTTACATAAGTAAATAAGTAAGTCGGAGAAGGCAATGGCACCCCACTCCAGTACTCTTGCCTGGAAAACCCCTGGACAGAGGAGCCTGGTAGGCTGCAGTCCATGGGGTCGCTGAGGGTTGGATACGACTGAGCGACTTCACTTTCACTTTTCACTTTGATGCATTGGAGAAGGCAATGGCAACCCACTCCAGTGTTCTTGCCTGGAGAATCCCAGGGACGGGGGAGCCTGGTGGGCTGCCGTCTATGCAGTCGCACAGAGTCGGACACGACTGAAGTGACTTAGCAGCAGCAGCAAGTAAGTAAGTGTTAGTTGCTCAGTCGTGCCCGACTCTTAGCGACCCCATGGACTGCAGCCCACTAGGCTCCTCTGTCCTTGAGATTTTCCAGGCAAGGATTCTGGAGTGGGTTGCCATTTCCTTCTCCAGGGGATCTTCCCAACCCAGGGATCAAACCCTGGCCTCCTGCACTGCAGGCAGATTCTTTGCTTACTGAGCTACAAGGGAAGCCCATATATATATATTTTAACATTCTAAATACATAAGTTATGCAAACATCCACTCACTTTATCCTATTATTTTTACCTATTTTCCCAAAGAGTGAGGAAGAAATATGGATTTCCTTTTAGAAATGGATTTTTTTTCTTCTCCTAAGGTATCTGTTTTATCAATATAATAGTTTTCATTTAATGACTTCAATATGATTGCAGGAAAATTTTGACTCCAAATTCATGACTACATATTAAAGTTGCTTCCAATATCAGTACATATTCTAAAATAAAATGCAATACACAAGATTTTAAAAGTCCAGAGTGCTTGCTTGGCGGCTGAAAATAATTATCAAAGGAAGTGAAGCAATATCAACTAGTATAAATTTAACATAAAGATATATACATTTCAAATATGAAATTCCCATATGCAATCACTTTTAAATAAATTTATGTTTCTTCTATTTAAGCTAATAATTATCAACAGATACAATTTCCCTGCAGGGAACTCTTACATTTCTTTGTTTTGTCTATGGAGCAGATTATTTAACACTGTCATTTCTTCAGCTCATAAACTGATATCCTTTTTTGCTGGCGCAAATTTCCAAATTCATTCTCCTTTCATTTTCATTTAGAGAACCTGAAGAAATAAATTAAAATCCTTCTTACTGCTAAACATTTCCTTACAATTTAGTTGCATAAACACACAAATTCATCATTATCTCTTTTTATGAAGATTAAACTAGTTTGAACCAGTTTTATCCACATACAAAGGCTAGAATTTTAAATAACAATATATATCAAACTCTTAAAATATTTCACACTGCAGATTCTTCCAGGATATTCCTGATGTCTTAAGATGAAGTTTCTTAGAGAAATTTGGTTTCATATACATAAGTTACACAAACATCCACTCATTTTATCCTATCATTTTTACCTATTTTCCCAAAGAGTTTCCAGGATATTCCTGATGTCTTAAGATGAATTTTCTTAGAAAAATTTGTTTTCATGTAGAATTTATGCAAGATAGAATTCCATATCATTCAACAATGCATCTTGCAGAATTGGTACATGACAGTATAATCTGAGTAAAGCTTTTAAGGTTTGTTTGGATTTGGTATGATATTTTTATAGAGACCATATTATATTAAAATGCTGCATTTAATTTATTACTTAGCTCAAATCCAACAGAATAATACTACAGTAGATTTGGGCAGACAATGTAGATCATCTACTAGTATTTCCAAAACAAGTGAGATACTATTATAGTGAATGTTGTGACATGACATGATATTATATGACATTATAATATTCCTGAAGAAATATCCTCTACATGGGAAATTCAAGTTATAGGTATAAGTATCTCAAAGAGTAAGAAATTACTTTTTAAAAGTTATGATTATTTCAGGGTGATTTTATCTGTTTAACTGATAACATTTCCTCGTTATATTCAAATGTTGGTTCTTTAAACTCTACAAGTAATTTTTAGTTATGTGAATATATCATTCACTCATATACCTTGTCATTCCGTACATTTTCCTCTGTTTCTGAGATTCCTGCTCATCCCTACTTTTCATGATGAAATCCTGTTACTCATTCCTTAAATTTCAGAGGATATGCACTCTTCTCACCAGGACTCCTCCATTTCCACTCCATGCTGTGTGTGCTTAGTCTCGCAGTCATTTCTGACTCTTTGTGACCCCATGTATTGTAGCCTGCCAGGTTCCTCTGCCCATAGAATTCTCCAGACAAGAATACTAGAGTGGGTTGCCATTCCCTTCTCAAAGGAATCTTCCCCGCCTAGGACTTGAACCTGTGACTCCTGAATTTCATGCAGATTCTTTACCATCTGGGCTACAAGTGAAGCCCTATCTACTACACATGCTGCTGCTGCTGCTGCTAAGTCACTTCAGTCGTGTCCGACTCTGTGTGACCCCACAGATGGCAGCCCATTGGGCTCCCCCATCCCTGGGATTCTCCAGGCAAGAACACTGGAGTAGGTTGCCATTTCCTTCTCCAAATGCATGAAAGTGAAAAGTGAAAGTGAAGTCGCTCAGTCATGTCTGACTCAGTGACCCCATGGACTGCAGCCTACCAGGCTCCTCCGTCCATGGGAGTTTCCAGGCAAGAGTACTGGAGTGGGATGCCATTGCCTTCTCCCTATTCCACATGAGGAGGAACTAATTTCAACATCTACAGTGCCCCTATGGTCATTTTCTCCAAAGTTCCCACAATTTATTTCTTGTAATTTACTCTTCCTTGTTCAGAATTAACCACAGAACATGATCAAAACCTAAACTGATACTCTATGCTTTGCAAAAATCTTTGTTTCCTGATGGATAAGATTGCTTGAAGTGGTAGGGATGTTATCAAATGGTCTTATTTTATACATCTCATATTTATTGCAAGGTTAACCAAAAACATTAGGAGAGAAGAGAACCATTCTACATTTCCTCTGCTAGTTAGGCATTATAAATATCAAGGGATATATTTTAGGTAACGCAGGAGCTTTAGGAACCTGTAGTGGACTATCATAACTGCAGAAGCAGACATGCATGCTTTCTTTTCATATCCCCCATACTGATGCGTATACCCACCTCTATTGATTTTCTACCTCTTTTATTCCTTCCCAACTCTCTGCCATAGTTAACAAAAGAAACATAATCCATTTAGTTCATTTTTGATCTATTCAATATGCATTTCCCCATCAAGCAGATTTCTTATCTCAAGCAACTAGATAAACTATAACTCTTAGTTTTCAGGATATATAAAGTGGCCTTTGAAAGGACAAAGGCCATCCAAAAGACATTACAGATATCCTGGGATGTGAAGTCAAGTGGCCCTTAGGAAGCATCACTATGAACAAGCTAGTGGAGGTGATGGAATTCCACTTGAGCTATTTCAAGTCCTACAAGATGATGCTGTGAAAGTTCTGCACTCAATATGCCAGCAAATTTAGAAAACTCAACGGTGGGCACAGGACTGGAAAAGGTCAGTTTTTATTCCAATTACAAAGAAAAGAAATGCCAAAGAATGTTCAAACTATAACACAATTGCACTCATCTCAGATGCTAGCAAAGTAATGCTCAAAATTCTCCAAGCCAGGCTTCAACAGTACATGAACCATGAACTTCCAGATGTTCAAGCTGGATTTAGAAAAGGCAGAGGATCTAGAGATCAAACTGTCAACATCTGTTGCATCATTGAAAAAGCAAGAGAGTTCAAGAAAAACATCTACTTCTTCTTTATTGACTATGCCAAAGCCTTTGACTGTGTGGATCACAACAAACTGTGGAAAATTGGAATACCAGACAACCTGACGTGCCTCTTGAGAAACCTGTATACAGGTCAAAAAGTAAGAGTTAGAACCTGACATGGAACAGACTGGTTCCAAATAGTAAAAGGAGTATATCAAGGTTGTATATTGTCACCTGCTAATTTAACATATATGCAGAGAACATCATGAGAAATGCTGTGCTGGAAGAAGCACAGGCTGGAATCAAGGTTACTGAGAGAAATATCAATAACCTCAGATATGCAGATGACACCACTCATATGGCACAAAGTAAAGCAGAACTAAAGAGCCTCTTGTTGAAAGTGAAAGAGGAAAGTGAAAACGTTGGCTTAAAACTCAACATTCATGCAAATAGATGGGGAAGCAATGGAAACACTGAGAGGCTTTATTTACTTGGGCTTCAAAATCACTGAGGATGGTGACTGTGGCCATGAAATTAAAAGACGTTTGCTCCTTGGAAGAAAAGTTATGGCCAACTTAGACAGCATGTTAAAAAGCAGAGGCATTATTTGCCAATGAAGGTCCATCTAGTCAAAGCTATGGTTTCACCAGTAGTCATGTATGGATGTGAGAGTTGGACTATAAAGAAAGTTGAGGGCTGAAAAATTGATGCTTTTGAACTGTGGTGTTGGAGAAGACTCTTGAGAGTCCCTTGTACAGCAAGGAGATCCAACCAGTCCATCTTGAAGGAAATCAGTCCTGAATATTCATAGGAAGGACTGATGCTGAACCTGAAGCTCTGAAATTTGGCCACCTAATAAAGTTATGACCAACCTAGATAGCATATTCCAAAGCAGAGACATTGCTTTGCTGACTAAGGTCCATCTAGTCAAGGCTATGGTTTTTCCTGTGGTCATGTACGGATGTGAGAGTTGGACTGTGAAGAAGATGAGCGCCGAAGAATTGATGCATTTGAACTGTGGTGTTGGAGAAGACTCTTGAGAGTCCTTTGGACTGCAAGGAGATCCAACCAGTCCATTCTGAAGGAGATCAGCCCTAGGATTTCTTTGGAAGGAATGATGCTAAAGCTGAAACTCCAGTTCAAACTGTTGCTTCCTGACCTGCATGTATAGATTTCTCAAGAGGCAGGTCAGGTGGTCTGGTATTCCCATCTCTTGAAGAATTTTCCACAGTTTATTCTGATCCACAAAGTCAAAAGCTTTGGCATAGTCAATAAAGCAGAAATAGATGTTTTTCTGAAACACTCTTGTTTTTTCGATGATCCAGCAGATGTTGGCAATTTGATCTCTGGTTCCTCTGCCTTTTCTAAAACCAGCTTGAACATCTGGAAATTCACAGTTCATGTATTGCTGAAGCCTGGCTTGGAGAATTTTGAGCATTACTTTACTAGCATGTAAGATGAGGGCAATTGTGCAGTAGTATGAGCATTCTTTGGCATTGCCTTTATTTGGGATTGGAATGAAAACTGACCTTTTCCAGTCCTGCAGCCACTGCTGAGTTTTCCAAATTTGCTGGCATTTTGAGTGCAGCAGTTTCACAGCATCATCTTTTAGGATTTGAACTAGCTCAAGTGGAATTCCATCACCTCCATTGCTGAAGCCTGGCTTGGAGAATTTTGAGCATTACTTTACTAGAATGTGAGATGAGTGCAAACGACCAACCTAGATAGCATATTAAAAAGCAGAGACATTACTTTGCCAACAAAGGTCCATCTAGTCAAGGCTATCATTTATTTTTCCAGTGGTCATGTATGGATGTGAGAGTTGGACTGTGAGGAAAGCACGGTGCTGAAGAATTTATGCTTTTGAACTGTGGTATTGGAGAAGACTCTTGAGTGTCTCTTGGACTACAAGGAAATCCAACCAGTCCATTCTAAAGGAGATCAGTCCTGGATGTTCATTGGAAGGACTGATGCTAAACTGAAACTGCAATACTTTGGCCACCTCATGCAAAGAGTTGACTCATTGGAAAAGACTCTGATGCTAGAAGGAATTGGGAGCAGGAGGAAAAGGGGACCACAGAGGATGAGATGACTGGATGGCATCACCGACTCTATGGACATGAGTTTGAACCAGCTCCAGGAAGTGGTGATGGACAAGGAGGCCTGGAGTGCTGTGATTCATGGGGTTGCAAAGAGTCGGACATGACTGAGAGACTAAACAGAGCTGAAATGAACTGAACTGAACTGATATACATCCTCTATGATGCTACTTTCTGGAAACATGTGATCCTGAATTTAGTTAGATGGTAAAGACAGAGAGTTCATGCTGATAATTCTTCATTCAGTTCATGTGGGATCATCATAATTACTATTTTCATCATAGTAAAAGTTCCTCCCTCTCATTGGCATAGTCTCTGTGATAACAACTGCTTATCCAACTGATAGTGTGTAGTTTCCCTGGTTTTTTTAATGGTAAAGAGAAAGAAATTACACATAATAACTGAATATAGAAAATAGAATTTAGAAAATAGATGAGAAGAAAATTTAGAAAAGTTAGTTTTCTGAAAAATTTTAATACCTATATTTTATGCTAAAGAGTAAAGGTTTCAGGTCAACACCATTTATTTTATAAGTAAAATTCCAGAACTTGTTCAATTGACCTCGAGTTTGTTTTTTTTTTAATTATTGTTTGTTTGACTTAACTGACAGGTTATGTCCTATTTTTTTTTCCCCCTATAACTTAAAAATATCCATAAAGAGGTTCTAAACTGGAGAGTGTTTGCCTTGTTGAATTTTTGCTCACTTTTATAAAAGGACACAATAGTGACAGTTTGGCTATAATTACTCTGTTGAATTGATCTTAGAATACGTGTATTCAATACTAACTCATCTTTAAAAAATAGCAAGTGGCTAAATTCCAACCAGTCCTTATATTAACATTCCTATCAGTTACAATATTCCTCAGTTCAGTTCAGTTCAGTCACTCAGTTGTGTCCGACTCCTTGTGACCCCATGAATTTCAGCACTCCAGGCCTCCCTGTCCATCATCAACACCAGGAGTTCACTAAAACTCACGTCCATCAAGTCGGTGATGCCATCCAGCCGTCTCATCTTTTCTCATCCCGTTTTCCTCCTGCCCCCAATCCCTCCCAGCATTAGAGTCTTTTCCAGTGAGTCAACACTTCACATGAGGTGGCCAAAGTACTAGAGTTTCAAGTTTAGCATCATTCCTTCCAAAGAACACCCAGGACTGATCTTTTTAGAATGGACTGGTTGGATCTCCTTGCAGTTCAAGAGACTATCAAGAGCCTTCTCCAACATCACAGTTCAAAAGCATCAATTCTTCGGTGCTCAGTTTTCTTCACAGTCCAACTCTCACATCCATACATGACCACAGGAAAAACCATAGCCTTGACTAGACGGACCTTTGTTGGCAAAGTAATGTCTCTGCTCTTCAATATGCTATGTAGATTGGTCATAACTTTCCTTCCAAGGAGTAAGCGTCTTTTAATTTCATGGTTGTAATCACCATCTACAGTGATTTTGGAGCCCAGAAAAATAAAGTCTGACACTCTTTCCACTATTTCCCCATCTATTTCCCATGAAGTGATGGGACCAGATGCCATGATCTTCGTTTTCTGAATGTTGAGCTTTAAGCCAACTTTTTCACTTTCCTCTTTCACTTTCATCAAGAGGCTTTTAGTTCCTCTTCACTTTCTGCCATAAGGGTGGTGTCATCTGCATATCTGAGGTTATTGATATTTCTCCTGGCAATCTTGATTCCAGTTTGTGCTTCTTTCAGACCAGCGTTTCTCATGACGTATTCTGCATATAAGTTAAATAAGCAAGGTGACAATATACAGCCTTGACGGACTCCTTTTCCTATTTGGAACCAGTCTGTTGTTCCATGTCCGGTTCCAACTGTTGCTTCCTGACCTGCATACAGGTTTCTCAAGAGGCAGGTCAGGTGGTCTGATATTCCCATCTCTTTCAGAATTTTCCACAGTTTATTGTGATCCATTTTACTATTTGTAACTAAATAACATATAAAATTTATTTCCACACAATTTATGAAAGTATATATATATATAGTTTGATGTACCATTTTTTTCTTTACAATATGCAATGATCTGAATATGAAAATCATTTACAAAAAGTAATGAAAAATATCAAACTACTGGAGCTTATTGAATACTTCTCAGCATTTACATTGCAATTACTATCTAATAGCCTTACGTTTATGACAGAAAAACTTGATGACCAGCAAATAGAATCATAAGTAGGAGTTGGTATTGTAGTTAAATCCTTAAAAGACTATTCATTAAATCAAAGCTTTCTGGTATGGTATTTAATTCTGTAGTATAAATGTGGGTGAAGTATACAGATACACACACAATGAAAAAAATTCTTCTCATTTTAATACCTATGAACTTTGCTTAGTCAGATTTCAATCACCTTGTATTAGTTTTCTTTTTTTTTCTTTTCTTATTTATTTTAATTGTAGGTTAATTACTTTATGTATTATTTTAATGAAAATGGTCATTTCAAAAATGTTCATGAAAAATTCCCTTGAATTAAAAATATTTTATCTTTAATAATACATATATCAATATAATAGTTATAGTTTTAAAGACAGAGATTCTTAATCTAAGGATAAAGTTGTTTCAGTTTTTTACTAAATGAGTTTCTACATTTGAAATAGGCAATCATCATTTTGTATAGATATGTAAGTTAAGCACTTAGGCACTTTCTTCAAATTCTGTCAAACCACCGACCAACATCATGTAGTTTTGTAGTTATGAGGTTATAACTTGTAGTTATGCAAGTTATGTTGTACCTTTCAAAATTATGGTAATAAGAATTTTATTAAAAAGGTTAGCCACCTTTGCAGAATAATGTTTTCTCTAAATGTGCAGACAATAATGTAGTACATGCTGATATGATCTCCTGAAGGGGAAAGAAATTTTATTCTGAACTCTTGAGGACACTTAAATTTGCTCACTTTCAAAAAGAGAGCAGAATTTCAGTTTTAAAGTCTATTTGGAACCATGTACAAACAGATGTCTTGAATTGTGATCACACTTTCTCTCTTGGACACAGGACTAAACCCACAAAAGCTGACCATTTATTGTTTGTCCAACAGACTTGTCACTGTCCCCCCAAATACACCAATCCTTAATAACTGTCAGTGAAATCATTCACCAAAATTCTTATCTTTCTTTTTTATTTGTTCAGCATATGCTATGTGTTAGTCACTCAGTCATGGACTGTAGCCCATCAGGCTCCTCTGTCCATGAAATTCTACAGGCAAGAATGCTGGAGTGGGTTGTCATTCAGTTCTCCAGGGGATTTTCCCAACCCAGGGATTGAATCCAGGTCTCCTGCATTGCAGGCAGATTCTTTACCACTCTGCCACGTGGGAAGCCCCAACATATGCTATGAGTTTCCTAATCAGTTTATTTGTGTATATTTTACATTTCCTTTGACAAAAAAAAAAAAAAAAGAAGAAGAAGAAGAACAATACTGTTAATATGTCTGTATTCTAAGTCTTTTTTCATTATCCATAGAGAACATCCTTGAAGAAGATATTGAATAATTATTTACTATTAGAACAAGCGGTGGATAATCTAGCTTTGGGGTTTTATTTTGGGGTTGATGTATAAAATGCAATTTTATATTTATATATATGTAATTTTTATATATATATAATTTTGCATACACAGTTTTTATTGAA
>SJYT01079833.1:0-14723 GCA_006410635.1 Cephalophus harveyi | reverse complement strand
TTATTCTTTGCAGCCAAAGATGGAGAAGCTCTATACAGTCAGCAAAAACAAGACCGGGAGCTGACTGTGGCTCAGATCATGAACTCCTTATTACCAAATTCAGACTCAAATTGAGATGTGTATAAGAGACAGAACAAGCGGTGGATAATCTAGCTTTGGGGTTTTATTTTGGGGTTGATGTATAAAATGCAATTTTATATTTATATATATGTAATTTTTATATATATATAATTTTGCATACACAGTTTTTATTGAAATAATACCTTAAGCAACTCTACCAAATATTTCTTGTTCTCTCTGGCATCATTTTCTACTGCTTTTGTAGTTTCTTCTGTAGTTGGATTAAATAATACCAGTATTTTCTTGCCCTGTTATTTATCCTGATAAAAATTTAGTTGTTACATATTTTAAATTAAATTCCATTTTTTAAAAAAATTGTAAAACTGATTTTATTATGTTATTTTTAAATTTCTTGTAAGAGTTACCATCTTTTACTAAATAAAAACTCTATTTTACATCATTATCTTAAGAATAGTTGCTCAATGATCTATACTGTGGGGTTGGTCACAAATCAACACTAATACTTACTATTAAGAATTTAAATCAACATTAATACTTACTATTTAAGAATTTATTAGCATACATAAAAGTGAAAACTAAATTACTTGAATCTGTGGATGAGAACACATCTTTCCATATAAAAAACTGAAAATTTGTTTACTTACTTGTGCTGCTGAAATATAAAAATGTAATAAGACTATTCAATTATTTGGATAAAGGTAGCATCAGCCTTTATTTTGGGGGGCTCCAAAATCACTGGAGATGGTGACTGCAGCCATGAAATCAAAAGATACCTACTCCTTGGAAGAAAAGTTATGACCAACCTAGATAGCATATTCAAAAGCAGAGACATTACTTTGCTGACTAAGGTCCGTCTAGTCAAGACTATGGCTTTTCCAGTGGTCATGTATGGATGTGAGAGTTGGACTATGAAGAAAGCTGAACCCCGAAGAAATGATGCTTTTGAACTGTGGTGTTGGAGAAGACTCTTGAGAGTCCCTTGGACTGCAACGAGATCCAACCAGTCCATTCTGAAGGAGATCAACCCTGGGATTTCTTTGGAAGGAATGATGCTGAAGCTGAAACTCCAGTACTTTGGCCACCTCATGCGAAGAGTTGACTCATTGGAAAAGACTCTGATGCTGGGAGGGATTGGGGGCAGGAGGAGAAGGGGACGACAGAGGATGAGATGGCTGGATAGCATCACCGACTCGATGGATGTGAGTCTGAGTGAACTCCGGGAGTTGGTGATGGA
The DNA here is from genome assembly GCA_006410635.1 of Cephalophus harveyi. Lineage (NCBI taxonomy): Eukaryota > Metazoa > Chordata > Mammalia > Artiodactyla > Bovidae > Cephalophus > Cephalophus harveyi. The sequence continues at coordinate 13,408 of SJYT01079833.1, read as the reverse complement.
CAGGGAGGCCTGGCGTGCAATTCATGGGGTCGCAAAATTAGACATGACTGAGCGACTGAACTGAACTGACTAAATTTATTTCAATATGGGAGGTGTACAGTTTATGTTACTTTTTAATATAATCACCTTGTATTGCAGTTTAAAATGTAAAATATATGTGTATATGAAAGGTGAATGGGTACAGAATGTGTACGTCACATTTAGGAGCCAGAAACAGGCAAGCAACAGTTAATACCTCAGACAGTCTCTTTGGTGGTCAGCTATGGTAATACTTAAAAATGTAACATTTCCAGTAACTGATTTTAGAAGGGCCATTTGAAGCAACTCTGGACGGGCCATTTGAAGCAACCTGAGGTCCCAGAACTTCTGACCTGTGAATTAAGAAAAGAAGTGCTCGTGTAGCCTTGTACTCCCTTCCAAGTGAGCTATGTTATAGAGGAGGAGGCAGAATCAACTGTATTGTTGCAAAGCAACAAGACATTAGTAGTTTTAAATAACAGTTGACCTGATTAGTAATCTTAATGACTTTCAAATTGCCCAGCAGCAAGCGTAAGTTTATTCTTCTGTCTCTCCTTTTTTAAACATTTCCCTCTATGGATTATATTGACTTTGACAACTGAAATATTGCATATATTTATAAACATAAGCACTCTATATAGTAAACTGTCTTCTGCATGTCTACCTCTATACAAGGGGAGGAGAGAAAAATGTATCTGAAATTTGCTATCCTCCTTCATCTCTTGAAACCACATTCTTTGCTTGACATGGTATGAAGTCTAAGTCAGATATGACAGGAAAGCCCAATAAATCACAGGGAGAATGAAGAGTTGGGATAGACTTGTTTACTATTAGTTCTGGCAGTGAGACCATTGCATTTCAGTTTTAACATTTATGCAAAGAAGATCAGAAAATTATGAAAAATAATGGTGAGAATATCATAACAAAAAATTTTCCTTATGTGTGCCACTACAAACAAGACTTGTATCATTCAGTGGCTATTATAATGCAAATTGCTTTATTAACAAACAATCAAATTTCCTATGAAAAATAAAAGACAGTTGTTGTCATAAATCTGAGCTTCCAATCATTATAAGAAAATGGCTAAATATTAGTAAGTGCATTTGAATAAAACTAAAAGCAAAGATACTTGGAAATTTAACTACTATGTTAATTAAGCCTTATCCCAGGCACAAGAAAAAATTGCAATGGACATTTTCAATACTGAATTTTAGCTGACTATCTTCCATTTGTTTGTTCCCAATTCACATTGCAAGTTGGAGTCAGAGATTAAGAATTGGAAACCACATCTATAGATGAGTATCAATACATGTAGGGTATAGTTTTAGGAAATTATTTTTGTTCTTTTATTCATACTTAAATAATAAAACTAGAAAAAATAATAATCAAAATGATTATGGCAACATCAGTTCAGTTCAGTTCAGTCGTTCAGTCGTGTCTGACTATTTGCGACCCCATGAACCACAGCACTTTGGGCTGCCCTGTCCATCACCAACTCCCGGAGTCTACCCAAACCCATGTCCATTGAGTCGGTGATGCCATCCAACCATCACATCCTCTGTCGTCCCCTTCTCCTCCTGCCCCCAATCTTCCCCAGCATCAGGGTCTTTTCAAATGAGTCAGCACTTCGCATCAGGTGATCAAAGTATTGGAGTTTCAGCTTCAAAGTCAGTCCTACCAACGAACACCCAGGATTGATCTAATTTAGGATGGAGTGGTTGGATCTCCTTGCAGTCCAAGGGACTCTCATGAGTCTTCTCCAACACCACAGTTCAAAAGCATCATTTCTTTGGCACTCAGCTTTCTTTATAGTCCAACTCTCACATCCATACACAATGACTGGAAAAAACATAGCCTTGACTAGATGGACCTTTGTTGACAAAGTAATGTCTCTGCTTTTTAATATACTGTCTAGGTTTGTCATAACCTTCCTTCCAAGGAGTAAGCATCTTTTAATTTCGTGGCTGCAATCACCATCTGCAGTGATTTTGGAGCCCCAAAAAATAAAGTCTGACACTGTTTCCCTATCCATTTGCCATGAAGCAATGGGAGCGGCTGCCATGATTTTAGTTTTCTGAATGTTGAGCTTTAAGCCAACTTTTTTGCTCTCCACTTTCACTTTCATCAAGAGGCTCTTTAGTTCTTCTTCACTTTCTGCCATTAGGGTGGTGTCATCTGCATATGTGAGGTTATTGATATTTCTCCCAGCAATCCTGATTCCAGTTTGTGCTTCCTCCAGCCCGGCATTTCTCATGAAGTACTCTTCATATAAGTTAAATAAGCAGGGTGACAATATACAGCCTTGACGTACTCCTTTTCCTATTTGGAACCAGTCTGCTGTTCCATGTCCAGTTCTAACTGTTGCTTCCTGACCTGTGTACAGTTTACTCAAGGGGTAGGTCAGATGTTCTGGTATTCCTATCTCTTTTAGAATTTTCCACAGTTTATTGTGATCCACACAGTCAAAGACTTTGGCATAGTCAATAAAGCAGAAATAGATGTTTTTCTGGAACTCTCTTGCTTTTTTTGATGATCCAGCAGATGTTGGAAATTTGATCTCTGGCTCCTCTACCTTTTCTGAAACCAGCTTGAACATCTGGAACTTCGTGGTTCATGTATTGCTGAAGCCTGGCTTGGAGAATTTTAAGCATTACTCTACTAGCATGCAAAATGAGTGCAATTGTGCCATAGTTCAAGCAATCTTTGCCATTGCCTTTCTTTGGGATTAGAATGAAAACTGACCTTTTCCAGTCCTGTGGCCACTGCTGAGTTTTCCAAATTAGTTGGCATATTGAATGCAACACTTTCATGGCATCATCTTTTTGGATTTGAAATAGTTCAACTGGAATTCCATCATCTCCACTAGCTTTGTTCATAGTGATGCTTCCTAAGGCCCACTTCACTTCACATTCCAGGATGTCTGGCTCTAGGTGAGTGATCACACCATCATGATTTTCTGGGTCATGAAGATCTTTTTGGTACAGTTGTTCTGTGTATTCTTGCCACCTCTTCTTAATATCTTCTGCCTCTGTTAAGTCCCTACCATTTCTGTCCTTTATCGAGCCCATCTTTGCATGAAGTGTTCCTTGGTATCTCTAATTTTCTTAAAGAGATCTCTAGTCTTTACCATTCTGTTGTTTTCCTCTATTTCTTTGCAGTGATCACTGAAGAAGGCTTTCTTATCTCTCCTTGCTATTTTTTGAAACTTTGCATTAGCAACATACATAAAAATGTTTTAAGGAATTTAGATAAACATATTTTTTACCCTGTGTGTCAAATCTTGGCTAAAGGTAAGCTATATGAGAATGGACATCTCCAGAAGTCATTTATAAAATCTAAAAAGAAGCTTATTTATGCATGCCAAAAATTAAATTGATGTTTAACATATGCCTATACGAGGTCAAGATTTTTTCTTATCCACTATAGCATTTCAGTTTTAATACTGTGCTGATTTCTGAAGGAAACTATGCTTTGAAAGCACAAATTCTATAAATTTGTGTTAACTTAAAATTATAGAATATAGGGTACAGTTTTTGAGCTTTAAATGCTGTTCCTGTCTTATTTATTGCAGAAACTTTGTTGTAGGAGTTGCGTAACATATTCCACACTGCTTCTTGCTGGCCTTTTAAAATAAATTACAGGTAAGATTAATAAACTGTTATAACTTCATACTATTGAATGCTTAATGGTACCCAAACTACCAGATATATGTATTTTAATGTTTTGTATCTTGAATGACTCAGCTTATCTAAAATTAAATATAACTAAATATATATTATTAAAACTGCTCATTGGTGTCTCAAATGCTAAAGAGTCTACTTGCAATGTGGGAGACATGGGTTTCATCTCTGATTAGGGAAGATCCCTTGGAGAAGGGAATGGCAACCCACTCCAGTGTTCTTGCCTGGAAAATTCTAGGGACAGTGGAACCTGGTGAGCTACAGTCCATGGGATCACAAAGAGTCAGACACAACTGAGTGACTAACACACACACACATATATTATAATGTTTCAAGCATTGTGCCAGAAAAAAACTAATATTAACACTTTAATAACTTTAAAAGCATTTTTAAAGATAAAAGTTAGTAATATTTTCTTTTTTTTTTTTCATTCATTTATCAAATGTTTACCAAACAGTAACTAAACACTACTATACAGAAGTATCCTGGGTTTAAAGATTGATAATTATGGCGAGCTGACTGCAGTGTAAAGGATTCACGAGGAATCAAGCAAAAAGACTGTACATTATTCATCTGTGCCTTTCTCATTCCTGATGGAGTCCTGTTGAGATAGTCTTCAATATCTCCTGTAGAGTGAGATACCCAGAGTTCAGAGCTGCCAAGAGACTATGGGTTTTCTTCATTTTACACTAGGTGTTAGCAAATCTGGCCCACCACCTGTTTTTGTAAATAAGATTTCATTGGAATACAGCCATGCTTATTCACCTACATGTTTTCTATGTCTGCTTTCACTTTACAACACAACTCAGTAGTTGTGACAGAGACTGCATGTCCATTGAGCCTAAATCATTTATTACCTGATCCTTTAAATAAAAAATTTACTGACACCTGTTTTATGTCTGAAACTAAGAAAGGGACTAAGCTAGGGCTTAATGGTCTACATGAAACCATCTAACGTCAATACTTGCTGTGTTACAGCTGCATTATTCTATTTCCATTTCATTCTCTGTCATCAGGTCCATGGCCCACTAAAACCCATTCCTCTGGATGGGGACATGGGTATTCATGCTTCATTCCATATAAAAAATTTATATATAAGGATACCACTTTTTAAATATAGCAATAGCATATCCAAAGAAACTACAAGCTAAAAGCAGGTAATGTTAATTATTATGGCAACCTCAGTTGTAAAAACCAGAAAACCTAATTTATTTTTATAGCTCTTGATGCAATTGGTAGGCTTATCTGCCCATTAATTAATTTTAAAGCTAGAAATGTTTGATCTGGGCCTACCAGGCATTTCTTTCAGACTTAATGTCAAACTTTCTTTGAATAAGATTCAACAACAAAGATGATTTATATGAATATCTACCATAGTGAAAAGGATATAGTGAGTATCAAGGTGAAAGTGTTAGCCACTTGTGTCCAACTCTTTGTGACCCCATGGACTGTAGCCCATCAGGCTCCTCTGTCCATGAAATTCTCCAGGCAAGAATACTGAAGTGTGTTGCCATTTCCTTCTCCAGGGATCTTTGCCATCCAGGGATTGAACCAAGGTCTCCTTAACTGCAGGTAGATTCTTTACCATCTGAGCCACCAGGGAAGTACACGAGAATCAAGGTAAAGGTAGTCTATGATCAAGAACACCATACTCAGGTGACAGGTTCAGTGCCAAAGTGACCAGTGTGAATCTTCTCTCTTAATTTGTTATCTTCTGGAGATTTACCTGTTGATATTCTTGAAGAATTTTATTTATCTGCAGCAAGTTCGTTAGTTTGACATGAGGTAAAACAACTATGATTCATCAGCATTTGATTTTCTTACAGTCCATACACATGAAAAGTGGAATTCTTATCCTTTTTTAAGTTTGTTGAATCATGTGACTTCTCTAGCTGAGGGACTATGGGGTGCAGTGATCTGTCATTTTCAGATCAAAGCATTGAAGGCTGGCACATGATCTTCTAGCTTTTGCCCTCATTCTCAAATGGAGACGAAAATCAAAGATTGCATAAGATTGAAGTAGCCTGAATCACAACCAATTGTATAGAGTTCAGATGTCAAAAAATTTTGTCTACACCTTTAAAAACAAGAGTTAAAAAGAAATAAATCTTTATTTCATAAAGCCACTGAGAATTGAGCCTGTATATTGGTACATAATACAGATGACTTCTCACACTTTCTGTAATTTCAAGATCTCTATTCTTGCTCTTTAACCTTGGAAGTAGAGGATCTGAAGGACTGAACTAGTCTATTCACTTTTAAAACATATCATCATAATCTCAATAACTCATTCCAATACCAATGCTATCATGCCCATCCAAGGAAAAATAAAATATAAAAAGATTCAATCCGAATCATCCCAGATTGTAACTGATTTTAAAATCAAGATGCTTGAAATACATCCAGAATTCAACTCAAATAAGAGAGAAAATTATATCTCCTGAAATCCAATAGAAGCTTCCAAATAATGAAAATGAAGTGATAGTTGGTCAATAATACTTTATCATAACTTCTTTTAATGATGATGTCAAATTATTTAATAGTTCTAAATGCACTGGTCAGAGCAAACACCCTCTTCCAACAACACAAGAGAAGACTCTACACAAGGACATCACCAGATGGTCAACACTGAAATTGGATTGATTATATTCTTTGCAGCCAAAGATGGAGAAGCTCTATACAGTCAACAAAAACAAGACCAGGAGCTGACTGTGGCTCAGATCATGAACTCCTTATTACCAAATTCAGACTCAAATTGAAGAAAGTAGGGAAAACCATAAGACCATTCAGGTATGACGTAAATCAAATCCCTTATGATTATACGTTGGAAGTGAGAAATAGATTTAAGGGACTAGATCTGATAGACAGAGTGCCTGATGAACTATGGACGGGGGTTCGTGACATTGTACAGGAGACAGGGATCAAGATCATCCCCATGGAAAAGAAATGCAAAAAAGCAAAATGGCTGTCTGGGGAGGCCTTACAAATAGCTGTGAAAAGAAGAGAGGTGAAAAGCAAAGGAGAAAAGGAAAGATATAAGCATCTGAATGCAGAGTTCCAAGGAATAGCAAGCAGAGATAAAAAAGCCTTCCTCAGTGATCAACGCAAAGAAATAGAGGAAAACAAGAGAATGGGAAAGACTAGATCTCTTCAAGAAAATTAGAGATACCAAGGGAATATTTCATGCAAAGATGGGTTTGATAAAGGACAGAAATGGCATGGACCTAACAGAAGCAGAAGAGGTGGTAAGAATATTAAGAAGAGGTGGTAAGAATACACAGAAGAACTGTACCAAAAGAGATCTTTATGATCAAGATAAGCACGACGGTGTGATCACTCATCTAGAGCCAGACATCCTGGAATGGGAAGTCAAGTGGGCCTTAGAAAGCATCACTACAAACAAAGCTAGTGGAGGTGATGGAATTCCAGTTGAACTATTTCAAATCCTGAAAGCTGATGCTGTGAAAGTGCTGCACCCAATATGCCAGCAAATTTGGAAAGCTTAGCACTGGCCACAGGACTGGAAAAGGTCAGTTTTCATTCCAATCTCAAAGAAAGGTAATGTCAAAGAATGCTTAAACTACTGCACAATTGCACTCATCTCACACGCTAGTAAAGTAATACCAAAAATTCTCCAAGCCAGGCTTCAGGAATACATGAACCGTGAACTTCCAGATGTTCAAGATAGTTTTAGAAAAGGCAGAAAAACCAGAGATCAAATTGCCAACATCTGTTGGATGACGGAAAAGGCAAGAGAGTTCCAGAAAAACATCTATTTCTGCTTTATTGACTATGCCAAAGCCTTTCACTGTGTGGATCACAATAAACTGTGGAAAATTCTGAAAGAGATGGGAATACCAGACCACCTGACCTGCCTCTTGAGAAACCTATATGCAGGTCAGAAAGCAACAGTTAGAACTGGACATGGAACAACAAGCTGGTTCCAAATAGGAAAAGGAGTACATCAAGGCTGTATATTGCCACCCTGCTTATTTAACTTATATGCAGAGTACATCATGAGAAATACTGGGCTGGAAGAAGCACAGACTGGAATCAAGATTGCAGGGAGAAATATCAAGAACCTCAGATATGCAGATGACACCACCCTTAGGGCAGAAAGTGAGGAGGAACTAAAAAGCCTCTTGATGAAAGTGAAAGTGGAGAGTGAAAAAGTTGGTTTAAAGCTCAACAATCAAAAAATGAAGATCATGGCATCTCGTCCCATCACTGCATGGGAAATTGATGGGGAAACAGTGGAAACAGTGTCAGACTTTATTTTGGGGGGCTCCAAAATCACTGCAGATGGTGACTGCAGCCATGAAATCAAAAGACACTTACTCCTTGGAAGAAAAGTTATGACCAACCTAGATAGCACATTGAAAAGCAGAGATATTACTTTGACAACAAAGGTTCATCTAGTTAAGGCTATGGTTTTTTCAGAGGTCATGTATGGATGTGAGAGTTGGACTGTGAAGAAAGCTGAGCCCCGAAGAATTGATGCTTTTGAACTGTGGTGTTGGAGAAGACTCTTGAGAGTCCCTTGGACTGCAAGGAGATCCAACCAGTCCATTCTGAAGGAGATCAGTCCTGGGATTTCTTTGGAAGGAATGAAGCTAAAGCTGAAACTCCAGTACTTTGGCCACCTCATGCGAAGAGTTGACTCATTGGAAAAGACTCTGATGGTGGTAGGGATTAGGGGCAGGAGGAGAAGGGGATGACAGAGGATGAGATGGCTGGATGGCATCACTGACTCGATGGACGTGAGTCTGAGTGAACTCCGGGAGATGGTGATGGACAGGGAGGCCTGGCGTGCTGCGATTCATGGGGTCGCAAAGAGTCAGACACAACGGAGCAACTGAACTGAACTGAACTGAACTGAACCACCAGTTAAGGGCTTCCCAGCTGCACTAGTGGTCTCCAATACTGGAGACCTAGAGACATGGGGTTCATATATCTGGTTTAGAAGATCCCCTGGAGGAGGACACAGCAACCCACTCCAGTATTCTTGCCTGGAAAGTTCCATGGACAGAAGAGCCTGGTGGGCTACAGTCCATAAGGTCGCAAAGAAGTGGAAACTAGTGAAGCGAGTTAGTACACATTAACACGCTATCAGGTAAAGATCCTTGATAAGTTTCTGACACATCAGTAGGTTTTAACTGCCTACTATCTTATGCTGAAATGAATCAAAATCAAGTTAAAGACCCACAGCTTAAGCTTCATATCCTTTATTTTACAGTTCATACAGGAAATGAAAAATGAGGAAAAAGTGCTTTATTAGCCTTTTACTATCACAGGTAGCACTGAAAGTAGCCCCAGATCTGGTATCACTTGTCATAACACTTGCTTACCTTTAACATTTAATCCTGGTACATCAATTCAGGTATGAGTTTAGTTGATATTGTCCATCACCCTTGATAAAAGAAAGGGATGTAGCCGTTTACTAAATTGGGCATCATAATGTGCCATATCATTTCCCTGGTGTATGGACCTAATGTTTGTGTTGATATGTTAAAAATCTTAACTCCCAATGTAACAACATTAGGAGGTAGGGAAACCCACATAAATGGCATTAGTGCCCTTACACCAAGAAACACAAGAGCTCTCTCTCCCCTGCCTCCCTCTCCCTCTCCCTCCCTCTCTCTCTCTCTCTCTCTCTCTCTCTCTGTCTCCCTTGCCTAGTCTGTGAGAATACATTGAGAAGAAGATGGTCATCTGAAAAACAGGAAGTGTTTCTTCACTGGACATAGGATTTGCTGGCACCTTGATCTTGGACATCTTACTCCCTAGAACTGTGAGTGGTTTGTTGTTTAAGCCACTCAGTCTCTGTCAATAAGTTATAGCAACCTGAGATATACCAGGAGGCTAAGACACATGGCCACTATTGCATGGATAAGTATGCTTTAGCATCTTAAGAAACTCTTGAACTTTGTGAATCATCCAAGCTGCAGCTCACTCATTCCTACCCAAGGTGGGAAACACATACTATTTCTCCTCATGTGAAGAATGGTAGCTCTAAACCACCCAGTGCCTGACTCATAACAGCAGTGAACTCTTTTACCTTCTCTAGGAACACGGAATCACTGCATTAGCAGGCCATGGCCCAGCAGTAGAAACCATGTCTTCATGATGAAAATAGGAACCAACTTCACTCCCCATTAGTACCATTGATGAGCATTTCTAGATGAGATGCTTGGTTAGTGACAGGTAAGATCACTTGATTCCAACATGTAACACTGTGTTGGGTAGCCAGGAATGCAGGCTTTTACCTTCAGAGGAGCCTTTTCTGTGCCTCTGTAGCCGCCACTAGATGAGTTTACCCCACGGTGGTTTAAAGCATCATCATTTCTTTATTCTGGTTCTGCCTCCCTAATAGACTCCTAATTACCACTACCAAGGTCAACAACAATACTGTGCATAGTCTGCTGCTGAAATAGAAGGCCAGGCTAGATAAACAACAGCTGGTCCATTCTTTAGTGAATTCTGGAATTTAGTGAATTCTTTAGTGAAACTGGTAAATAGAAATATTTCTCTGCCTCCAAATGGAGCAATTGTTCAACTCGACTTGAATCAACAGATTAATATATTTTAGATATGTGTTTGCCTTTCCTACCCCCAGGATCTTGGTCAGCAAGGGATGGGAGGAGGGAGCTAGGACTAGAAAGATGCTGAGAAAAATACTCATCCAAAGACTCTTCAGAAGCCAAAACCCTCTTGTGGGGGTGACAGAGAACTATTTCAGCCAAAGTCCCTGGTAAGAAGGCCTTCAAATGGAGGGCTTGAACTAGGAATGCTGACATGTCTATGAACATGACTGATCTATAGATGTCATTGATTGAAACTCTCTCAGAAAACTGCACTGTACTGTCTGTGCACCAACTTTGGTATAGGGAGAATAGCTGCTCCTCATGAGGACTGTTAGGGAAAGTCTTTAAATGCCTATGGTTAGGCTTGAAAGATCACACACAGAATTATAGCCTGGAGTCAGACTCCCTACAGGATACACTGTGTACCACAAACATCCAGTGTTTTGTTGTTGTTTAGTTGTTCAGTCATGTCCAACCTTTTGCAACCCCATGGACTGCAGCATGCCAGACTTCCCTGTCTTTCATCATCTCCTGGAGCTTGCTTTGCAAGCTCCAAACCTTTGACAAAGATTTGGATAGTAAAAGCTATGGTTTTTCAAGTAGTCCTGCGTGGGTGAGAGAGATAGACCATAAAGAAGGCTGAGCACCAAAGAATTGATGCTTTTGAACTGTGGTGCTGGAGATTCCTGAGAGTCCCTTGGACAGCAAGGAGATCAAACCAGTCAATCCTAAAGGAAATCAAATCTGAATATTTATAGGTAGGACTGATGCTGAAGCCAAAGCTCTAATACTTCCCCCACTGGATGGGAAAAGCTGGCACATTGGAAAAGACCCTGATGCTGGGAAATACTGAGGGCAAGGGGAGATAGGAACAACAGAGGATGAGCTGGTTTGATGGCATCACTGACTCATTGGACATAAGTTTGAGGAAACTCAAGGAGATAATGATGGACAGAGAAGCCTGGTGTGCTGCAATTCTTGGAGTTGCAAAGATTTGTACATGACTTCACAATTGAACAACAGCAACAACAACAAGAGATATTTAATCTAATCATAAAAAATTAGTGGGTACCCCTACAGCAAAGTGGCCATGGAAGAGTGTATTTACAACTTGAGTTTCTACCTGGATATCTTTATTTTCTGAGTCCAGTCTCAGTAGTCAATAGACCAAACTGGAAGACATAGCTTGACAACAGGACATTGTAACAGGGACTCAGGTATCTCAGTATTGAGGTTTTGGCTACACCACCAGTTCACTTCAGTTCAGTCTGCTCAGTCATGTCTGACTGTATGAAACTCCATGGACTGCAGCATGCCACACTTCCCTGTCTATCACCTACTCCCGGAGCTTGCTCAAACTCATGTCCATAGAGTTGGTGATGCCATCCAACCATCTCATCCTCTATTTCCCCTTCTCCTCCTGCCTTCAATCTTTCCCAGCATCAGGATCTTTTCAAATCAGTCAGTTCCTCACATCAGGTGGCCAAAGTATTGGAGTTTCAGCTTCAGCATTAGTCCTTCCAATGAATATGCAGGACTGATTTCCTTTAGGATTAACTGGTTGGATCTCCTTGCAGTCCAGGGGACTCTCAAGAGTCTTCTCCAACACCACAGTTCAAAAGTATCAGTTCTTTGGCACTCAGCTTTATTTGTAGTCCAGCTCTCGGATGTATACATGACTACTGCAAAAACTATGGCTTTGGCTATACAGACCTTTGTTGGCAAAGTAATGTCTCTGCTTTTTAATATATTGTCTAGGTTGGTCATAACTTTTCATCCAAGGAGCAAACGTCTTTAAATTCCATGACTGCAGTCACCATCTGCAGTGATTTGGGAGCCCCAAAACGTAGTCTCTCACTATTTCCATTGTATCCCCATCTATTTGCCATGAAGTAATGGGGCCAAATGCCATGATCTTAGTTTTTTGAATGTTGAGTTTTAAGCCAACTTTTTCACTCTCCTCTTTCACTTTAATCAGGAGACTCTTTAGTTCTTCTTCACTTTCTGCCATAAAGGTGGTGTCATCTGTGTATCTGAAGTTATTGATATTTCTCCTGGTAATCTTGATTCCAGATTGTGCTTCATCTAGCCTGGCATTTCACATGATGTACTCTGAATATAAGTTAAATAAGCAGGGTGACAATATACATCATTTACATACAACTTTCCTAATTAGGAACGAGTCTGTTGTTCCTTGTCCAGTTCTAACTGTTGCTTCCTAACCTGCATACAGATTTCTCAGGAGGCAGGTAGGTGGAAAACTTAGAAATATAGGTCATTGAGAGTATGACAGTACAGACCTGAATTAGAAGCTGGAGACCTATACTTAAGAAATGTGCTAATTAATAATAGTAAAAGTAGGCATGATGGGTTTAGTCCAAATTGGTTCTTTGAGAAGTGAAGCAGTGGGCCTCCTTGGTGAACATTTGGTGCACTACTTGTGGCTCTGTGAGCCTGTGGCCCCTCATTTTTGGCTTATTGGAACATGGATGGAGTAACATAACAAGTGTTTGCTTTATCTGGATCTTGATAGCCTCTGTAATTGCCCATGCCAGTGACTGCAGACTCTGCAATGTGTGTGCTAGTCATTCAGTTGTTTCTGACTCTTTGTGACCTGCATGGACTGTACCCTGCCAGGCTCCTCTTTCCACAGGATTCTCCAAGGGTTGAACCTAATGAATTCATTTATCATTTATTCAAATAAAGCATAAAATTTAGTTTAAGAATAAGGCAGAAGTCTTTTGAAATAATGAGAACCTGAATTTTATCTGCCTTTTTTAGTTACCCCGTTCACAGCTCTCTTTTTATTTCTTTTGCCTCCACAGTCTTTATTTCCTCAAACTACCAAATTTTGCAGTGTAAGAAGAGTAAAGAGACAAAATTTCCCTAATGGCAAATGAGAAAATAATGCTCAGTTAAGTTCATTTCAGTTCAGTCACTCAGTTGGTCCGACTCTTTGTGACCGCATGAATTGCAGCACACCAGGCATCCCTGTCCATCACCAACTCCCGGAGATCATTCAAACTCATGTCCATTGAGTCAGTGAAGCCATCCAGCCATCTCATCCTCTATCATCCCCTTCTCATCCTGCCCCCAATCCCTCCAAGCATCAGAGTCTTTTCCAAT
>SJYT01079832.1:620140-630454 GCA_006410635.1 Cephalophus harveyi | reverse complement strand
TTTAACAAATTATTATAAAATTAAGCCAAATAGTATATAAAATTATAATACAATGCAAACAATTAGATTTTATCCCAGAACTGCAAGATTGATTTAACAATCAAAAATCAATCTATGTAACTCACTATGTTACCAGAATAAGAAAAAAAGCAACAATTTCAATATATCTAACTGACAAAATACTCATTCATGATAAAATTCTAGTGAAACTGGAATAATAGGAGCATCACCCAAAAATATATCATTAACATTATACTTAATGTGGTGGTGATTCAGTTACTAAATCATGTCCGACTCTTGGGACCCCGTGGACTGAAGTCCACCAGACTCCTCTATCCATTGGATTTCCCAAGCAAGAATACTAGAGTGGGTTGCCATTTTCTTCTCCAGGGCATCTTTCTGACCCAGGGATTGGACCCATGTCTCCTGCACTGCAGGTGGATTCTTTACTACTGAGCCACATAGTAACAGACTAAATAGTTGCCAGTTAGATCAGGAACAAAGCAAGGAAGCTGACTTTCTCTATTTCTAGTCAACACTGTCTTGGAGGTCCTATCAATTGGAACATGTAAAATATAAGCAATAAAATTTATAAAGTTCACAAATAAAGAAGTAAAACTATTCTTTCTAGATGTCATTTTTGCTTACCAAACAACAACAAAAAAAATCTATAAAACAACTGTTAAAACCAGTGAGCAAATTTAAAAAGTTATAGGATAAAGAGCTAATATAAAGAACTGCTTTCCATGTGCGTATATTAACCACAAGGAAATGTAAAGCGAAACCTTTAAAAAATCCATAAGGTGAAGTCGCTCAGTCGTGTCCGACTCTTTGCGACCCGGTGGACTGCAACCTATTAGGCTTCTCCGTCCATGGGATTCTCCAGGCAAGAATACTGGAGTGGATTGCCATTTCCTTCTCCAGGGGATCTTCCCAACCCAGGGATCGAACCCAGGTCTCCTGCAATGGAGGCAGACGCTTTAACCTCTGAGCCACCAGGGAAGCCCATATACAATAGAAAAATATAGCAAGGAAAACCAAGATCTTTGCACTAAAATTTATAAAATATTGTTGATAGAAATTAAAGAAGGTGGAAATAAAATAACATCTTATAAATGGATTGAAAGACAGTTATTGTTAAAATGTAAATTTTCCACAAAATGGCCTACATGTTCAATGCAGTTTCAATGTAAAATCCTTTAAGCTTTTTTTGCGTGTTTTATTACACAGCACCCAGCACAGTGCTAGGCACACAGCAGGTACTGCAAGGGAGGAAAGAAGGGAAGGGGGGAAAGAAGGAAGAAGTGATGAGCAGGACCTTGTGAAATCCTCCTGGGAATGAAAAGGCTTTCTTGATTTCTCTATTTTTCCTGCCACGTGAGTTTTTGTAGAATCAGTATGATTCTATTTAAGCTAATACATTTTGCAGGAGCTACGCGAGAAGGAGCAAAGATAAAAACCTACAAATAAAATTTTCTCTCTTTAGGCAGGAGATGGACATGGTTCTTGCCCAAATTCCAGAAAGCACCCTATCCCCTCCTTTACCTTAGCCCATAGTGGCTGTCTTTGAAATTAACTGACCTAATCTTAGACATTTTTTAGAAACATTTCAGATTGTCTAATGCCTATAAGAACTCAAGGTTTCGACATCTCCTCTATCTCACAAGTGGTGAAGGGACTTTAATAAGACACCCAGAGCTGAATATTAACCACTGGAATGCCTTTCCCCTTTTTGCTTCTCTGTTCTGCCTTCCCCTTTAAAAGCTCTTTGCCTGAGCCTATATGTTAAGTTGTTGTTTGTTTTTTTGTTTTTTTTTTTTAATAAACTAGTCCACCATCTTCTTGGTCAGCAGGCTTTCTGGAATAAAGTTGCTTTCCTTGCCTCAAGCCTTGTCACCCAACTTATTGGCCTGTCAGGCAATGAGTAGCTAAATCTATGTTCACTAACAGAAGAAACAGCTCTTTTACTTTAGTCTTTTACCTTATCTATTTGAATATTTTTCAGAACCTGACATCAACAACATTTCTATAAAGTTATAAAGCCAGCACAATTTTAAAAAATAAGTCTGCCTCCCTAAAAGCCAACACTGGGCACTGGGTTCATTCTAAATCCAGTTTAGACCATACCAGCAACTGTTTCTGGATAAGGCAATGGCACCCCACTCCAATACTCTTGCCTGGAAAATCCCATGGATGGAGGAGCCTGGTGGACTGCAATCCATGGGATTGCTAAGAGTTGGACACGACTGAGCGACTTCTCTTTCACTTTTCACTTTCATACATTGGAGAAGGAAATGGCAACCCACTCCAGTGTTCTTGCCTGGAGAATCCCAGGGACGGGGGAGCCTGGTGGGCTGCTGTCTATGGGGTTGCACAGAGTTAGACACGACTGAAGCGACTTAGCAGCAGCAGCAGCACCAACCATTTCGGGCTTTCCAGGTGGTGCTAGTAGTAGAGAATCTGCCTGCAAATACAGGAGATGCAGATTTGATCCCTGGATCGGGAAGATCCCCTGAAGTAGGAAAAGGCAACCCACTCCAATATTCTTACATGGAAAATTCCATGGAAAGCGGAGTCTGGGGGCTACAGTCAATGGGGTCACACAGTAGGACAGGCCTGAGCACACACACAGCAGCAGCCATTTCACCGGGATTTTCACAAATGCCCATTTATGCCTACATGTGTGAAATTCCTACTGAGAATCTGTTTGAGAGACCCAGCTGAGCCACCACCTTCTCAACATCCCACCCGGGCCACCATCTTCCCAAAACTGTCTTCCAGCAAAATGCTTAAGTGAATGAAGAAGGCTACTTGCTCTGGGTTGAATAACTATCTTACTCTCGGCCTTTGAAACCATAGGTAGTATCTTGGTTCATAATCTTGGAAGTCTCTCTGTGAAACTCGAAACTGTCTCCTGTACCAGGACGGCAAAAAGAGACAGAAGGCAGGGGCACACCCCTCCAAATAGGTGGTGGCAAGTCTGAAAGCAAGGGAACGTACATGTAAGGCTGGTCTTGAGTGGCTGTGAGACGAGTAGATCTCTGAATCTGTCTGCCAGGATCTTAAACGTTTAAATAGAGGCCCTCACAGGGTTCAGTCATGTTTACAGTCAAGATGGTCTCAATAACACATTACTCTCTCAAGGTGAAGTGGTTCCTAGTGCAGGAACTATAGGCTGAGTGTACATTCCAACGACAGGGGAGGGAATAGAGTCTCTGGAGTACCCCTTGAAGAGTCACATCCTCTTGCTGACCCCCTCCAACATAGTACCATGATCTGCTATGGATCCCATACTATGCACATCAAACCAAAGTGAATACACCTTATGAAACCCTCTTAATCTTCCCAGACAGATCCTCTTTTCTCTGTGTGCTGTGTAATGAAGCAGGACCCTATTGGACCTTAGTGGGAAACAGCCTCTCCCCCTTATCCTCCAGTTTAGCTCCTCTCTCAAGTACTCAGTTAACAGTGTCTCACACATTTTTCCTGAATTTTTCAGCTGCTAAAAACCACCACCAAATGGAAGAAATTAACTACTTGATGAACCTGAGCTCCTAGCTCCCAGACATCCTGACGTCTAAGGACTGATGACATTAACCGCTCTGTTACCTCAGTCAACAAATCAGAGAATTGTGCAGGAGCTGACCACATACACTAGGATGCCCCTCTCTCCCCTGTGTTTTAATACTTTGCTGAAACCCTTCATGGAGTTTGGGTCTTTGAGGCACATGAGTCCTCTGCTCTCCTTGCTTGGCCCTTCAATGTACCTTGCTCTGCTCCAAACTGATGTTTCAGCATTGCTTGGCTTCACTGTGTGGTGACAGTTGGAATTAATAAGAAAGAAAGATCCTAACTCTTTTGCATATTCCTGACCACTGTTATTTGGGAGTTTTACAGTGCTGCCTCAAGATTAGTTACAGTGTTTTAGCCATGCATTCCAGGAAACAAACACTCAGAAGGACAATGCAGATAGTGGAGTGCAGTTTATTACACCGGTGGGCCCAAGGCAGTGTCCCCTCTTAGCCAAGGACCTGGACCAGCATTTCTGAAAATCTTTTATACCCCATGTGTACGTGTCTGAACCCAACACTCCAAATTCCTTGAGACTTATATAAACCAAGGAAAATACAATCCCAATAACTCCATGATTCATGTGCTATGGGCTCATGTGCTCAAACAGTCAAACAATTAGCCAATAATCAATAAACTTGAGGTTACACTCCGATAGATACAGAAAAATTTATGGCCTGTCTGGAGGAAGGGGTGATTCTGTTCAGTTCAGTTCAGTTGCTCAGTCATGTCTGACTCTTTGCGACCCCATGAATCGCAGCACACCAGGCTTCTTCTTCACTTTCTGCCATAAGGGTGGTGTCATCTGCATATCTGAGGTTATTGATATTTCTCCCAGCAATCTTGATTCCAGCTTGTGTTTCTTCCAGTCCAGCGTTTCTCATGATGTACTCTGCATATAAGTTAAATAAGGGCTGATTAGTGTATGTTTTCTCTTAGGCGATGAGTAACCTAGATATGATCTTCAAGGTTCCCCGGTCTGGAGAGGGTCTTATCCTTCTGTTGTTGTTTTCATAGGCACTAAATACAGAGTTCAGAGTCCATTGGAAAGGTGGCTGAGCATGATCAGCATGAACAGGCCTAAGATGGAGTCCAGGCCCTATGAATTCCTTCTTCAACAGCTGAAGCAGAAAACCAAGCAGTCATTGCTTCAGACGTCAAGAAATAAAGGAGAAAATACTAAAATAATAATACTAATAACAAAAACAACATATTTTATTTATAGCATCCTAACCTCCAGTACTTTCGCCTGGAAAATCCCATGGACCGAGAAGCCTGATGTGCTGCTGTCCATGGGATCACGAAGAGTCGGACATGACTGAGTGACTTCACTTTCAATTTTCATTTTCATACATTGGAGAAGGAAATGGCAACCCACTCCAGTGTTCTTGCCTGAAGAATCCCAGGGACGGGGGAGCCTGGTGGGCTGCCATCTATGGGGTCGCACAGGGTTGGACATGACTGATGTGACTTAGCAGCAGCAGCAACCACACATATAAATGCAAAAAAAAAAAAAAAAATCATGAGATAAAAATATTACACTCATCCAAATGAAAAAAGTGAAACTAAGAGAACAGAGAAGCATCTAAATCATAAAAGTAGCAATTGGGAGCTAGAAGTAACATTAATATTCCTTTCATTTAACCTCACTTTAAAGATAAAGAAAAAAACTGACAGAAATAATAAATATTGCTGTATGACTATCTTTGCTAAAGAAAGACTAACAATGATTTTGCTTATAAGAGGGACAGCCTAGGGTCCTAAGATGGCGGAGGAATAGGACGGGGAGACCACTTTCTCCCCCACAAATTCATCAAAAGAACATTTCAACGCTGAGTAAATTCCACAAAACAACTTCTGAATGCTGGCAGAGGACATCAGGCACCCAGAAAAGCAGATCATTGTCTTCAAAAACAGGTATGAAAAAATATCAAAGATGAAAAAAGAGACAAAGGAGGTAGGGAGGGAGCTCTGTCCCGTGAAGGGAGTCCCATCCCGGGAAGGGAATCTTAAGAAGAAAGGTTTCCAAACACCAGGAAACACTCTCGCTGCTGAGTCTGTGGCGAGCCTTGGAAGCACAGAGGGCAACATAACAGGAAGGAAAAATAAATAAATAATTAAAACCAACAGATTATGAGCCCAACAGTAACTTCCCCAGCGGAGAAGCAGCTCAGACGCTTGCATCCGCCACTAGCAAGTGGGGGCTGGGCAGGGAGGTGCAGGAGGCGCGGGCTGCAGTGCTTTTTAAGAGTCGGGCAGGAACACCCCACGCGTAACTAGAGCGAAATAACTTGGGTTAGCAAACCAGACTGTGGGATAGCTACCACGTGAAAAGCTCGAACATAAGACACTGCCAGGACCGTGCACAGAACAAAGGATGGAACAGAAATAGCCGGATGCAGACCATCCCCCTCCAGTGACAGGCAGCCAGAGCCGTAAGGGCTGGAAGGGGGCAATTGCAGCCCCGGAGAGGCATTAACTACCAAAATGCAAGCAGGCTTCTTTGCTAACTAAGACTTCTGGGGGTTCTGGACAGTCATCATCTTCCTGAGAAGGGATGCTAGTGGTACACCCAGAAAACTGAGTAGCAAAGACGGGAAAGGCGATAAGTCGCAGCAACTGCACTCGCCAAACACCTGAGCTACTCGGACCTGGGAAGGGAACAAAATGCAGGCCCAACCGAATGTGCACCTCTGAGGGCTACCTGAGCACCAAGCCTGAGCGGCTTAGACTGGGGAGATGCATGCAGCCTAGGGCCAGCCTCAGACTGTTCCTGGCAGAGCAACGTAGAGCTTAAGCAGTGTGCACCGCGAGCAGGGGCAGGCCCAGTGGAGCTGAGACACTGCAAGCACACACCAGTGTTATTTGTTTGCAGCATCCCTCCCTCCCCACAGCGCGACTTAACAAATGAGCCCCCCCCCAAAAAAAAGTGTCCACCACCACCCCCCCGTGGCAGGGCGGAAATCAGACACTGAAGAGACCAGCAAACAGAAGAAGTTAAACAGAAGGAACCGCCTTGGAAGTGACCCCACACTGCCCACAACACCAGAGAAAGGGCTAGATATATCTTTTGAACAAGTGAGCCCAAAAAAAGTGTCCACCACCACCCCCCGTGGCAGGGCGGAAATCAGACACTGAAGAGACCAGCAAACAGAAGAAGTTAAACAGAAGGAACCGCCTTGGAAGTGACCCCACACTGCCCACAACACCAGAGAAAGGGCTAGATATATCTTTACTATTTTTACGATCATTCCTTTTTGTTGATGTTGTTGTGTAATTGTTTTTTCTTCTTTTCTTTTTCTTCTTCTTCTTTTTTTAACTTTTTAAATTTTTTAAGTCCTCTTTCTCCTTTAATTTTAATTTTTATGACCTACAATTACTTTTCAAAGAAAAGACCCTATTTTTAAAGCAAAAGCCATTATAGTCTTTTTGTGGTTATTGTTGTTGTTTTTTAATAATTCTTGTGACTTTGGTTTTTTTTTTTCTCTCTCTCTTCTTATTTTCTTTAATATTGTATTTTTGAAAATCCAACCTCTACTCTAGATTTTTAATCTTTGCTTTTTGGTATTTGTTGTCAACTTTGTACATTTAAAAACCCAATCTTCAGGAACAATTTTACCTGAGAGCGAGATTACTGGCTTGACCACTCTCTCCTCCTTTGGACTCTCCTTTTTCTCCACCAGGTTGTCTCTGTCTCCTCCCTCCCCCTTCTCTTCTCTACCCAATTCTGTGAATCTCTGTGTGTTTCACACGGTGGAGAACACTTAGGGAACTGGTTACTGGCTGGATCTGTCTCTTTCCTTTTCATTTCCCTCTTTTATCCTTCTGGCCACCTCTGTCTACTTCCTCCCTCTCCTCTTCCCTGTATAACTCCATGAATATCTCTGAGTGGTCTAGACTGTGGAGTGCACATAAGGAAGTGATTACTGGCTAGCTTGCTCTCTCCTCTTTTGATCTCACCTCATCTCATTCCAGTCATCTCTAACTACCCCCTCCCTCTTCTCTCCTCCATGTAACTCAATGAACCTCTCTGGGTGTCCGTCAATGTGGAGAAACTTTTCATCTTTAACCTAGATGTTTTATCATCAGTGCTGTATAGATGGAGAAGTCTTGAGGTGACTGTAAAAATAAAACTGAAAACCAGAAGCAGGAGGCTTAAGTCAAAATCCTGAGAACATCAGAGAACTCCTGAATCCAGGGAACATTAATGGATAGGCGCTCATCAAGAGCTTCCATACCTACACTGAAACCAAGCACGACCCAAGGGCCAACAAGTTCCAGAGCAAGACATACCACGCAAATTCTCCAGCAACACAGGAACACACCCCTGAGCTTCAATATACAGGCAGCTCAAAGATACTCCAAAACCACTGATGTCTCATAACCCATTACTGGTCACTTCATTGCACTCCAGAGAGAAGAAATCCAGCTCCACCCACCAGAACTCCAACACAAGCCTCCCTAACCAAGAAACCTTGACAAGCCACTGATACAATCCCACCCACAGTGAGGAAACTCCATAATAAGGAGAACTCCACAAATTCCCAGAATATAGAAAGGCCACCCCAACACAGCAATATAACCAAGATGAAGAGACAGAGGAATACCCAGCAGGTAAAGGAATCAAATTCTCCAGCAACACAGGAACACACCCCTGAGCTTCAATCTACAGGCAGCTCAAAGATACTCCAAAACCACTGTTGTCTCATAACCCATTACTGGTCACTTCATTGCACTCCAGAGAGAAGAAATCCAGCTCCACCCACCAGAACTCCAACACAAGCCTCCCTAACCAAGAAACCTTGACAAGCCACTGATACAATCCCACCCACAGTGAGGAAACTCCATAATAAAGAGAACTCCACAAATTCCCAGAATATAGAAAGGCCACTCCAACACAGCAATATAACCAAGATGAAGAGACAGAGGAATACCCAGCAGGTAAAGGAATGGGATAAATGCTCACCAAACCAAACAAAAAAAGAAAAGATAGGGAATCTACCTGAGAAAGAATTCCGAACATTGATAGTGAAAATGATCCAAAATCTTGAAATCAAAATGGAATCACAGATAAATAGCCTTGAGACAAGGATTGAGAAGATGCAAGAAAGGTTTAACAAGGACCTAGAAGAAATAAAAAATAGTCAATATACAATGAATAATGCAATAAATGAAATCAGAAAAACTCTGGAGGCAACAAATAGTAGAATAACGGAGGCAGAAGATAGGATTAGTGAAATAGAAGGTAGAATGGTAGAAATAAATGAATTAGAGAGGAAAAAAGAAAAATGAATTAAAAGAAATGAGGACAATCTCAGAGACCTCCAGGACAATATGAAATGTTCCAGCATTCAAATAATGGGAGTCCCAGAAGAAGAAGACAAAAAGAAAGACCATGAGAAAATACTTGAGGAGATAATAGTCGAAAACTTCCCTAAAATGGGGAAGAAAATAATCACCCAAGTCCAGGAAACTCAGAGAAACCAGAGAAAGTCCAAGAAAAGCAAAACAGGATAAACCCAAGGTGAAACACCACAAGACACATATTAATCAAATTAACAAAGATCAAACACAAAGAACAAATATTAAAAGCAGCAAGGGAAAAAATAACAAATAGCACACAAGGGGATTCCCATAAGGATAACAGCTGATCTTTTGATAGAAACTCTTCAGGCAAGGAGGGAATGGCAAGACATACTTAAAGTGATGAAAGAAAATAACCTATAGCCCAGATTACTGTACGCAGCAAGGATCTCATTCAAATATGAAGGAGAAGTCAAAAGCTTACAGACAAGCAAAAGCTGAGAGAATTCAGCACCACCAAACCAGAATTCCAACAAATGCTAAAGGATATTCTCTAGACAGGAAACACAAAAAGGGCGTATAAACCCAAACCCAAAACAATAAAGTAAATGGCAATGGGATCATACTTTTCAATAATTACCTTAAATGTAAATGGGTTGAATGCCCCAACCAAAAGGCAAAGACTGGCTGAATGGATACAAAAATAAGATCCCTATATATGCTGCCTACAAGAGACCCACCTCAAAACAAGGGACACATACAGACTGAAAGTGAAGGGCTGGAAAAAGATATTCCACGCAAATAGAGACCAAAAGAAAGCAGGAGTAGCAATACTCACATCTGATAAAATAATCTTTAAAACAAAGGCTGTGAAAAGAGACAAAGAAGGTCACTACATAATGATCAAAGGATCAATTCAAGAAGATATACAATTATAAATATATATGCACCCAACATAGGAGCACCGCAATATGTAAGACAAATGCTAACAAGTATGAAAGGGGAAATTAACAAAAACACAACAATAGTGGGAGACTTTCAGAGAAGGCAATGGCATCCCACTCCAGTACTCTTGCCTGGAAACTCCCATGGATGGAGGAGCCTGGTAGGCTGCAGTCCATGGGGTCGCTGAGTCAGACACAGCTGAGCGACTTCACTTTCACTTTTCACTTTCATGCATTGGAGAAGGAAATGGCAACCCACTCCAGTGTTCTTGCCTGGAGAATCCCAGGGATGGCGGAGCCCAATGGGCTGCCATCTGTGGGGTTGCACAGAGTCGGACACGACTGAAGCGACTTAGCATCAGCAGCAGTGGGAGACTTTAACACCCCACTCACACCTATGTACAGATCAACTAAACAGAAAATTAACAAAGAAACACAAACTTTAAATGATACAATAGACCAGTTAGACCTAATTGATATCTATAGGACATTTCAC
>SJYT01079832.1:564615-617560 GCA_006410635.1 Cephalophus harveyi | reverse complement strand
GCTAAACTAGTTCCAAAGAAGATGTTGACCTGAGTTATATTGGTTTTGGGGTGTTTTTTAAAACCCTTCTAATTACTGTTTCCTCTTCTAAGGAATAGCCTTTTTTTAGATACTTAAGTAGCTCAACACCTCAGCTCATTCATGTCCCTGCCCAACAAATGTGGGCCTTCCCTGACCAACCACTGCTACTTTACAACTTTTGTCACTTTCTATCCCTTTATTTTCTTTAAAAAGTTTATCAAATCCTAACACCAGAGTTTGTATTTATTTGTCTACTTGTTTGTTTTCTATCTCCCCACTAGAATGTAAGTTTATGACTTTGTCTTATTCAGGACTGTATCCCTGGTGGCCTACAATAGTGCCTGGTACAGATTACACTCTCATGATTATATGATGATGTAAGAAATAGATGAGTTTTCTGAGCAGCTCACTCTTGTTCAGTCATTCAGTCCTGTCTGACTCTTTTGTGCATGGACTGCAGTACACTGGGTTTCCCTGTCCTTCACCATCTCTCAGAGTTTCCACTAGGAACTTGCTACACTAGATAGCAAGGTTTCCACTAGGTTCTGTTCACTGTGTACAGTATGTTGTGTAAGGGAAACAAGCTCAAGACAAGCTCTTCACCTTCAGAAAACCCACTGCCTGGGTATATTGAAGAAGGAAAAAAAATCCTCTATTGACTATTTAACTCTATGGTATATAAGAACATAATAATATAAATGGTTATACTATAGATAATAACATATTACCTTATGATACCTTGAAAGGAGATCTGAAAAGCTTTCCACACAAAGTTCTGGAAGAGGTAAACAAACAGTCCAATCAGTAGAGAAGGATGGAGAAAGACACTCCAGATAGAGAAAACTATACAAAAAAATGGCCTAAAGGATGGGAATGCAAGGCATGTACAGAAACCACGTCCAATTCCTAAAGGACTGAATATGTGAAGGCAAGTCCTCTAACTGAAATGTTGGCATCAACCTTTGGAAATATTTGAACTCTGTTCACACATATTTGGAATTTGTTTTCTTGGTAATGGGAAGCCATTGATGGTTTTGTCTAGTGAAGAAACATTAAACAATTGAGTAGTGTCTTTTTTTTTTAATATCAGGCAACTTTCTTAGAAATTAGATAAAATAATCTGAAAATAAGACTGTGGAGTTTAGGGAACAGATTTTCAGAAAGATACATAATCTGACATAACCTGAAAGGGTAAAACAGCTTGTAAGTACAAGGGGTAGTTTTAAAAGAGGTCTCTTATCTTGAGGCTCAGTCTTTGTTCCAGTCTACCTACCCTGATCAAATCTCCAGTTTAAAACCTTACTTCAGAGAGTATGGTGAGAAAAAGAGTATCTAGTTATGAAGTTCATTTAGGAATGTCTGCAAAAGAAGGCAGGGTGGGGAGGGGGGTTCAGGAAGTAAAACACGTGTACACCTGTTGCAGATTCATGTTGATGTATGGCAAAACCAACACAATATTGTAAAGTAAAAAAAAAAAAAAATCAATTCAGTGAAATTCATTGAAATTGACCCAAGGTCCAGAAATAGTTGATTCACATGAACATTATACATATGCCTAAAGGGAGTAGGTTTTCTGCAACTGTTTGATACAATGTCTATAAGCATCCATTATGTAAAATTTTAAAATCTGGTTTAAATTTCTATATGATTATGATTGTTTCTTGTAAGATGTACCTATGACTTAGAGAGATATACAGCATTACAGTTACCACTTGGATGGTTATTATTTCTCCTTTTCTATAATTTTTTATTTTATATACTCCAGAAAAAAAAAAAAAAAGGCAGGGTGGATACTGAGAGCTTGAACTAGAACAGGGGAATGGAAGTGAAAAGACAGATGGGATAGGTAGTGTGAGGTGATTGCACAGACCACTGGACAACTGGGTATTTTCCCTCTGGGGAGTTTAGTTTTGAAGAAGAAAATAAAAATAAATTGCATTTCATTTTTATTTATTTACTTGGTCAACTAGTTTAGGGGAAGAAAAATGAAAATAGCAGTAGAATATAAAAGCAGGTGCCAGGAAAGAATTTTAAAAGAAATGGGCCCTCTAATTTCATTCCCTTTCTATCCTTCTTAAAAAAGAGAGACATAAAAGCTTTCAGTGTTTGTAGGTTTCCAAATCCACCCACTTACACCTGTTCAGAAACATCTGTTTTCTTGTATAATGGAAACTGCAACAAATAAAAAGGCCTGTTAATAATAACATGATGAAGAGAAAAATTTTTGTTAGCTTCTTTAGTTTTTTTTTTTTTTCCTAGGCTTAAAAAGGGTAATTTTTAAAATAATATGTTTCTAGAAATAATGGTGCATTATTGGTTAGACCTATGCATGAATTTGTATTCCTGGCATTCTCTTATTTCTTAATGTAGTCAGTGCATGCATTGTTTTCATATAGTTCAATAAATATGTGGATATTTTGGGAATTTCATGTCACTGTTTATTAAGATTTGAATTATATATAGGTATAAAGAGAGAGAATGAATCCCTTTATTTCAGAATATAGTAAAAACTGCTTAAATCTTTTAGAGCTGCAGAGACTCTAGCAGCTCTAAATAAATTCAAATCTAGCACAATGAGTCTTAGCAAGGAAATAGCTGGTTAAGAAGATGATCTATGGGACCTAAGAAGTAAGTGAAGGAGACAGCCATACAAAAACCAAGTTAACAATGAAGTTAACTTCCAAGTTAACAATGAAGGGAAAGATTCTGAATTTTCAATGGACAGAGAGTAAGAATAAGCCTGGAATTTTCAATAGATAGAGAAAAATCTAGTGTGAATGAGGTGAATAAAGCAGTGAGACAGGACTTTGGAAAGGTCAACAGGAACAAGATTATGCTTGCCTTGGGGGCCATGGAGGAAATATTTTTTTTCTCTTTGCAGAGGAAATTCATTAAAGTGTTTAATTCTAATGAGTAAGCAGTCCATTTTACGTTTCTGAATGTTTATTATGATGACTCAATGGGTAATGAATGCACAAAGGCAGGAGTAGAAGCAAGGAGACCAGTTAAAAGGCTTTTACTATAGTCCAGGTAGGAAATGATTGAAGTCTTGGAGTGGAGTGATAGAGGTGATATCCAGTGCTCATACTGGGGATATACAGTGGATGAATGAGTATCAGTTCAGTTCAGTTCAGTCATTCAGTCGTGTCTGACTCTGCGACCCCATGAATCGCAGCATGCCAGGCCTCCCTGTCCATCACCAACTCCTGGAGTTCACTCAGACTCACATCCATCGAGTCAGTGATGCCATCCAGCCATCTCATCCTCTGTAGTCCCCTTCTCCTCCTGCCCCCAATCCCTCCCAGCATGAGAGTCTTTTCCAATGAGTCAACTCTTCACATGAGGTGGCCAAAGTACTGGAATTTCAGCTTTAGCATCATTCCTTCCTGGTAATAAATTAGCATGGAGTTTATGCCCTAAATTCATTTTCAGTTGGTCTATGTTGCACAGAATTTCCTTTATTTTAAATAAGCAAAAACTGTTCTCTGATGATTTAAATAATGCTATATTAAAATAGCATTGGCTTATAGTACCAAAATTTCACTTAGATATTAATGAAGTCATTTTACCCATAAAAGAACATTGATGATATAACATTTATAACAAATATGATTGCTTATTTATCATTTATGTGATTTATTCCTTATAAAATTTCTCACTGTCTTATGTTATATTTGCTTTTATGCATTGAATTGCTGTTATTTTCACAAAACTTTTATTTAAGGAACATGTCAAATGTATGAATTTCAACAAAATTGGGTCATTAAAACACAGAAACGTTTAAGGGTTATTTTCAATGTACAGAAGACTTATGGGTTTTTCCATGCATGAGTAAAATATAACTGAGCCATTTGATAGTAAACATGGCTAATGCTTTTAAATGAAAACCTATTCTTGATCTAGAGAAATGCCTATTTAGCTGGAATTATGTGAACAGTTTATATTTTCTGCTAAGTACATTCAAAGTCGCTCTTGTGTAATGAGATAGTCTACATTAAGCTCTAATAACAGTTTGCTGCGTGATCATCACAATGATAATGTGTGTAATTTATCACACCTGCCATTGAAGGAGCTCTAAGAATTCCACAAACAGGCCCCTCATTAATCTATTCATTTAGCTTCCTTCTTCTTTAAAGTTTCTAAAGCTGTGCAAGAAATTATGCAGCAACTGTGGGAAAGAAAAGGCTTTAAAATAATCAGAAAAAGCCATTAAAGTAGAGTGGGGTGCAGGATCACAAAGATGATAAATTCTGAGTAAAACTATCTGGAGAACTGTCACAATCACATCTGTGATAGATTCCTGTTTTGTTAAATTGGGAAACACCCTAAAATATTCAGATCAAATTCTTCATTTTAGAAGTTGCACATCCCTGTTGATTTACTTACTGACCTGCCCTCCCTGGAGGTTTGAAACACACTGAAATCCCAGAGGTTTTTCATTCTAAAATAAAACTTGGTGTTTCTCCAGTGCTGTATAATTCTATACTCAAAAGATTGTTTCCCATGTAACTAAAGTGGATGTTATGTTTATGTATAATATATTTGGTATTCTAAAATATATTTATATTGTCTAATAATAAAGAATAAAAAGTATTCTGAATACATTAGTTAAGGTATATGTTCTAGGTAGGCATAAAATGTTGGGCAAGCTTGAATATTAACAGACAACAAGCAATTGTTCTTTAATTTTGTGATCATTGCATATATATATATTTTATCAGATTATTATTTTAAGTACTTATAGAACACTTCCATTTGACAGATATTATATAACATTACCAAAAGTTCAACCCTTAATCAAAGGTTTCTGCAAGGATAATAAATACCTTGGGAAAAAAATATTTCCAAGGTTTGGATCAGGGTGAGATGAATAGGCAGAGCACAAAGGTTTTATAGGGCAGTGAAAATACTCTGCATGATACCATAATGATGAATATCTACATGTCATTATACATGTGTCCAGCCCACAAAATGTATAACACCAAGTGAACCATAATATACACTACAGAAAGGAGGGGATTATGGTATGTCAATGTAGGTTCATAAGGAATATTGATACTGGAGGAGATTATGCGTGTGTGGGGCAGCATGCATATAGGAAATCTCTGTACCTTCCTCTCAAATTTGTTGTGAACTTAAACTGCTTTAAAAAAATAAAGTCTGAGGTGGCCGAGCCTTTGGAATGCATTAAGCACATCTCAGAGCTTCATCTCCAAGGAGAGTCCTCAGGGAAGTGGCCAGGTCCTGGTCAAGGTGATGGAGAGCCTGGAGCACCAAGCACTTACAGACTCGGGCAGCCATGAAGCCTATGGCACAACTGGAGAAAGTCATTGCTTTTGTGGACTAGCTCCACTATTGGACATGAACAGAATGGAGCCCATGATGTCAGTACTAGAGGACAAATGTCTCCACTTGAGATCCAATAGTGTGGTAGAATAGACAGAAAGCTACTACAAACCTCCCTTTATCTTATCGAGGAGTATTCTGCGCCTCCACCCACATTCCCATCCCATGCCCTGCAAGTCTTTGGATGAACAAAAGCCTCTCTCACCTGGCTGAATAGCTGTTCTCGGAAGGGGAACTCTGTTCACAAGTGGGCGTGAACACACGGATCAGATAGAAGCACAAGGATAGTGTTTCAATATTCTGAACACTAATAGTCCCAATTTCTTCAGTCACCTGAAAAAAAAAAAAAGATGGTTAAATGTTTTTTAGTAATTAACTCTTCTAAATACAGAAATAGGAAAGATCTGGTCAAAACAAAGCAGTGAGTTCCTGATGCTAGTGGAAATAAAGGGCATGGCCAGTTTCCAAGGAAATGGATCCAGTATTTACTCTCAGGCTATTCAGTATGAAAGATGTTCTTGCCCTTTGTCTTATCCCAAAAAGACTTGTGTATTGACTGTACTTAAATAAATTTTTATATTTATGTAACTGTTAGATGTTACATCTAATCCTTATGTGACAACCTGAATTGTTCCTTTGTTACTGTCATTTCTGTCCACCTGAACAGCCTTTTCTCTTTAACAAACATACTTGAAATTGCTACTGGGTATCCACTTTATTCCCAGTAGAAAGAACTTTCTGCTAAGAGCTGAAGAGTGTTTAAAGTAGATTAAAGCTTGGAAACTCATAACCTAAAACTATCCACCATCCCACAAAGTGATTATATGCAAAAAAGAATACTAGTCACACATATGGCTTCTTTCTGAAAAGAATTTTTCATCAAAATAGCCCTGAGACAGCTAAAAATATGGTATTGTATATTAAAAATTTGCTAAAAGGGTAGATCTTACATTAAGTGCTCTTGCCAGATATAAAAAAATAAAGATGTAGGGAGGAAGCTCCGGAAGGTGATGGGTATGTTCATGGCCTTGATGGTGGTGATGGTTTCATGGGTGTATGCTGCTGCTGCTGCTGCTAAGTCGCTTCAGTCGTGTCCGACTCTGTACGACCCAATAGACGGCAGCCCACCAGGCTCCCCCGTCCCCGGGATTCTCCAGGCAAGAACAGTGGAGTGGGTTGCCATTTCCTTCTCCAATGCATGAAAGTGAAAAGTGAAAGTGAAGTCGCTCAGTCGTGTCCAGCTCTTTGTGACCCCATGGACTGCAGCCTACCAGGCTCTTACACCCATGGGATTTTCTAGGTAAGAGTACTGGAGTGGGTTGCTATTGCCTTGTCTGTCATGGGTGTATACTCAACCTCAAATTCATTCAGTTGCAAAAATTAGATAAATACATATTTTTACATATCAATCATACTTTTAATAGTGTTCTTTAAATTAGAGTTGTAAAACTAATTTTAAAACAGAATGAAAATAAAAATAAATTAAGATTCACTTTGATTTAAGAAAAAGTTTTAAATGAATACAGTTATAGTTTACATCAATATTCACAAAAAATAATTCTCACAACAAAAACATTTGTATAGGCATCATTTTATATATTCCTGTTTAAGCTGTATATTTTATGTAGAAATATTATTTAAAGCTCATATGATGGGAAATAGTTTATACTCAGAAAACATTTAGATTCTTCTTTACAAGTAATATGTTTGAATGGAGTTGAGAAGCTGCAGAGCTTTGTGAAGGAGTGCCCACCCACTCCAGTATTCTTGTCTAGAGAATTCCGTGGACAGTGGAGACTGGAGGGCTACAGTCCACGGAGTCACAAAGAGTGGGAAGTAACTGTGTAATACTTTCACTTTCTTCAGCAAGCAGATGTAGCCAATTAATTATGTAAATGTCAAGTCAAGCATCCATCCATAGGTGAAGTAGATCAGGCAGAATAACTGATCTGATCTGATCTGATCTGAATTAGATAGTAAAGGACAGTCCATTTGGAAGTGGTATATGCAGATACAGATATATTTCTGAATGAATGAAATCAGAGGACCTAGCTGCATTTAAAAATGATGTTGCTTACACCCATCTCAGGTTTAACACAAAGCATGCCATCCTCATTTTCTATGGCTATCAGAATCAACTGCAGAAGACAGTGTACAAAATAACTCAAAACTTAAATAATTTTGGGGAGTGCCTACAAGCCTGAGGACATCTGATCCCAAAGAATTTTAATTGTGAAAAAAATATTTAACATAGAACTGTGTAGATGTCACTTTGTATGTTGAAATTTAGCCACTTCTTCATGAGGTTATCAAAAAATAATTTTTCCTGTGAAACATTACAGGCAGGATTGAATCCCCCAAGTACTCCTTGCATCCCATTGCCCTCCTTTTCAAAAGGTCTTAAATAGGCTTTGTGTTGCATGTGT
Organism: Cephalophus harveyi; assembly: GCA_006410635.1. Classification (NCBI taxonomy): domain Eukaryota; kingdom Metazoa; phylum Chordata; class Mammalia; order Artiodactyla; family Bovidae; genus Cephalophus; species Cephalophus harveyi. Next base: position 609,767 of record SJYT01079832.1, on the reverse strand, counting down.
CAGACCCATTCATGGTCACCTATATTTACCTCCTATATTTTTCTCTCATTGAAGATAATTATATTGTTTTGTATGCTTTAAGCTTTATATAAATGCTATCATGCTATGCACATGCTTTTCCAACTTGTTTCTTTGCCATAATCTTATGTTTTTAGAACTTCATCTTTGTTGATACATGTAAATAGAGTTAGTTTATTTAAATTGCCCTGTAGCATAACACATTATGGATATGAAATAACTTATTCATCCACCCACCTGTTGATGATGGCAACAAAACTTCACAGATTTGAAGGAATGACATACAGAATTTTGCAAATCTTTAGTGGTTAACGTGATAAAATCTTGTAAAGATATAATAAATGACACTAAAATATATGGAAAGATATTTGTATGTACTAGATGAAAGACTAAGTGTCATAAAAATGATTTTCCACAGAGAAATCTATCCATTTAATGCAAGTCTAATCAAAATCAAATAAAACTTTTTGATAATCTGATTTTTACATTCATGTTGAATATAAAGAATAAAAATAGTGAAGAACATTTTTCAGAACAAAAACAAGTTGAATAGTATATCACGTGAGCATCACCCTTGATTTCCTTTGCCTCCTGCCCCAGGCTTTTGTTTCACTGAAGTCAGAGACATCTGCTTCTCACCACGTGTGTGCTCTAACCTCACTTGCCTCAGCTCATGCATTTGCTGTGTCCTTTTTGCCTCCTGCCTCAGAGTTTCCCTGTTCACACCAAGTCATCGAACTCTGATCAGTCTCAAATAATGGACAACATGAAAGGTCATGAGAATAAGTGTCTTATGAATAAATTTTTTCTTTTCCCCTTTGCAAAGTCTGAGACTCAAAGTAGATTACTTATTTGAGGACTGTCCAGAATCAGTTACACTTAAGAGCTCATCCTCCTAGAAGTCCCTTACTCCACTTGTCTCTCATTTCTCCTCCCTAATAGGTTGTACTACATAAGCCTTCTATTGTAGTCTCTGCTTCTTGGAAAATGCAGAATAAAACATAGCCAGGGTTGCCATAAAGCTGCAGTTATTCAGACAATTTGACATAGGTACAGGAGATGGCAAATGGACCAAAGGGACAGACTAGAGTGACTCGAAACAAATTCACACAAACAAAGAAGCTAAATAAATGACATAAGAACATTATAAATTACTGGGGAAAAGATATACTATTCAACAAATATGATAAAGCAATTGCTTACTATTACTGATCTAAAACAAAAAGACTGCTAATTATTTCTTCTTCAAGAATGAGTTTATTCAGGATCAGCAAAGAATTGCAATTCAGGGTCTGCAACCATAGTGAACCATGCACAAAAAACAGAGAGAACTCTTTTACTAAGGAAGTCAGGAGGGCTATAGTAAACAAAGTCTCCATGGCTTTTAACTGGCTGACTTGGGTCTGTCTCTCTTGTTAGCTCTTGAGAGCTAACTCTCGTGAGCTAACTTTGGTTAGCTCTTGTCAGGCAAGAAGGAGTATTTTTTCCTTGAAGGACTCAATTATCACAGTAGAGGATAAGAGCTTTCCCTTCTGGTCTCATGGTCCTATTGATATGTGTCATCTCAACTAATACTCCAACCAATCTTATTTAAGGGTAATCCAGATGAGAAAATTGTGGTTCAGTAATTTTTTTCAATAGTCATGATGCTAATAAAAGTGGAAACTAGATTTCAAACATAACTGTTGCATTCAGGCCAAATATAATAGGAGACTATCCTTCGCTCTCCATTGTATTTATTTGAAATGTAAAAGAAATTACGGAGCATCACAAAATTGTCTGACCTATACCTGTAAGCTAGTGGTGGCAAATGTTTTAAGTTTTCTTTTGAATTAATGTGCTTATTAAGTATATTTACTGCATCATCCAAATCTTACATATCTATTTTATCAAAACGTTTTAGGAAACCAGGCATTATTTTTGTATACAAAATATACACAGCAAGTATGGTAACAAGAATCAGACTGCTGGCCAGGCATTTGCTTAATCTCTGTCCACTAACAAAAATAACTTTTCCATTACTACACTACATGCTCTGGCCAGAATCTTGTTAGTTTGTCCCTATTAAGTAAGGGAGTTAGACTAGATAACTTATGCATCTCCCTAAAGCTACATGCAGACAGCAACATATAAAGAGAGAGATAGTATAATAAATCAGACATAAAGCACTGGCAATCAAAAAATGATTCTCAATCAACTGGGTCCACATATGTAAAAAACTTTCCTGCATTACAGTACACAGTATATGTCCCAGAGTAAAGCCTTAGAAAATAAGCCTTATTAATATTTTAAAAGAAAATATTTTCTATTATTTCATTATAAGAAGGAATTTTTGAAAACAGGAATTGGAAATTATAAAACATAAAGAAAAAGACACGTAGTTTTGTTTTTACATTAAAATTAAATAAGTAAATATATGAATATATTGAAATATCAATTTGTTGTTGTTTAGTCACTCATTTGTGTCTAGCTCTTTGTGACACCGTGGATTGTAGTTCACCAGGCTCCCCTGTCCATGGAATTTTCCAGGCAAGATTACTGGAGTGAGTTGCTGTTTCCTTCTCCAGGGGGGGTCTTCCTGACCCAGGGATCAAACCCGGGTCTCCTCATCTCCTGCATTGCAGGTGGATTCTTTACCACTAAAATATCAGTTAGAATACATTAAAGTATATTAAAATACATAGGCATGAATACAAGTCCCATACAGTCATAACGTAACATATATGTTATGGATATCTATTGATAATAGATATTATATTATTAGTAGTAGTAATATTATATACTTGCACACAAATTGAAAAACTGTCAGAGATTGGGAGACTGCTAGTATCAGTAAGTAAAAGACAAAAAGTCAATGCAGAAGGAGAGACAGTTTTCAGAGACTTTAAAAAAAAAGAAATTTCCACATAAGATATTTTTCTTAATAGAAGATAGTAAATAATTACTCTGCATAATAGATACAAGGTTTCCTTTTGGAGGGCTTTCCTTGTGGCTCAGCTGGTAAAGAATCTGCCTGCGATGTGGGAGATCTGGGTTTGATCTCTGGGTTGGGAAGGTCCCCTGGAGAAGGGAAAGGCTACCCACTCCAGTATTCTGGCCTGGAGAATTCCATGGACTGTATAGTCCATGGGGTCGCTAGGAGTCGGACACAACTGAGTGACTTTCACTTTCACTTTCCTTTTGAAGTGAATAAAATGTTTTGGAATTAGATAGAGATAGTTGTGGCCCAGCATTGTGAATGTGCTAATGCCATTGAATTGTTCACTTTAGTATGGTCAATTCTATTACACTACATAAATTTTTTCAATAAAAAATTGAAAGATATTAGATGAGGAAAATCTTAATTTGATCATTGAAACTATTATCGTCTTAAATTCTACCATAAGAACAGAGAATAATTTGATTGTATGTTTAAATATAGGATATAATCATTTTAATGTACTAAATATGAAATGAAAATTGATGATTCTAAAATCCTGACAAGATCAAGGTCAGTAAAAGTTAGAACATGGTGTCTTTTGCCAGATGTCTGGCACACCAAGCCAGACTGTTGTTTGATAAAATATTATGTATGCTGTAGGAAATGTTTGATTTCACTGAGACAAGGTTAGATGACTGCACAAGTGGCTTATTCATTCCCTGGTGACTGCATGTTCAAGGTCTAAATATTGTTAACCATTTTCTCCCCTTATACTTCTTTTGCTTTTTTTTTTATCAAAATTCAAAGCAAAGCACCTTGCCTAATAATGAACCAAATTTTGCTCATGTTAAGCCTAATATTTTTGAATTATGAATCAGTACAGTTTCAAGAGAAGAAATTGCACCACCAGGAACCACACACACACACACACAATAACTGATTGTAACTTTCTAAGTATTTTATAGTATGTAGCTGTCTGAGTTGGTTAAAGGAACAATGGACTGGTTCAAAATTGAGAAAGGAGTAGGTCAAGGCTGCAATATTGTCACCCTGCTTATTTAACATATATGCAGTGTACATCGTGTAAAATGCTGGGTGAAAAGCTGGATGAAGCACAAACTGGAATTAAGATTGCTGAGAGAAATATCAATAATCTCAGATATGCAGATGACACCAACCTTATGGCAGAAAGTGAAGAGGAACTAAAGAGCTTCTTGATGAAGGTGAAAGAAGATAGTGAAAAAGCTGGTTTACAACTCAACATTCAGAAATTGAAGATCATGGCATCTGGTCCCCTCACTTCATGGCAAATAGATGGGGAAATAATGGAAACAGTGACAGACTTTCTTTTCTTGAACTCCAAAACCACTGCAGATGGTGACTGTAGCCATGAAATTAAAAGACGCTTGCTCCTTGGAAGAAAAGCTATGACAAACCTAGACAGTGTATTAAAAAGCAGAGACATTACTTTGCCAGCAGAGGTCTGCCTAGTCAAAGCTGTAGTTTTTCCAGTATACATGTATGGATATCGGAGTCAGACCACAAAGAAGGTTGAGCACCAGAGAATTGATACTTTTGAACTGTAGTGTTGGCGAAGACTCTCTAGAGTCCCTTGTTAGGAGTCGGACACAACTGAGTGACTTTCACTTTCACTTTCCTTTTGAAGTGAATAAAATGTTTTGGAATTAGATAGAGATAGTTGTGGCCCAGCATTGTGAATGTGCTAATGCCATTGAATTGTTCACTTTAGTATGGTCAATTCTATTACACTACATAAATTTTTTCAATAAAAAATTGAAAGATATTAGATGAGGAAAATCTTAATTTGATCATTGAAACTATTATCGTCTTAAATTCTACCATAAGAACAGAGAATAATTTGATTGTATGTTTAAATATAGGATATAATCATTTTAATGTACTAAATATGAAATGAAAATTGATGATTCTAAAATCCTGACAAGATCAAGGTCAGTAAAAGTTAGAACATGGTGTCTTTTGCCAGATGTCTGGCACACCAAGCCAGACTGTTGTTTGATAAAATATTATGTATGCTGTAGGAAATGTTTGATTTCACTGAGACAAGGTTAGATGACTGCACAAGTGGCTTATTCATTCCCTGGTGACTGCATGTTCAAGGTCTAAATATTGTTAACCATTTTCTCCCCTTATACTTCTTTTGCTTTTTTTTTTATCAAAATTCAAAGCAAAGCACCTTGCCTAATAATGAACCAAATTTTGCTCATGTTAAGCCTAATATTTTTGAATTATGAATCAGTACAGTTTCAAGAGAAGAAATTGCACCACCAGGAACCACACACACACACACACAATAACTGATTGTAACTTTCTAAGTATTTTATAGTATGTAGCTGTCTGAGTTGGTTAAAGGAACAATGGACTGGTTCAAAATTGAGAAAGGAGTAGGTAAAGGCTGCAATATTGTCACCCTGCTTATTTAACATATACGCAGTGTACATCGTGTAAAATGCTGGGTGAAAAGCTGGATGAAGCACAAACTGGAATTAAGATTGCTGAGAGAAATATCAATAATCTCAGATATGCAGATGACACCAACCTTATGGCAGAAAGTGAAGAGGAACTAAAGAGCTTCTTGATGAAGGTGAAAGAAGATAGTGAAAAAGCTGGTTTACAACTCAACATTCAGAAATTGAAGATCATGGCATCTGGTCCCCTCACTTCATGGCAAATAGATGGGGAAATAATGGAAACAGTGACAGACTTTCTTTTCTTGAACTCCAAAACCACTGCAGATGGTGACTGTAGCCATGAAATTAAAAGACGCTTGCTCCTTGGAAGAAAAGCTATGACAAACCTAGACAGTGTATTAAAAAGCAGAGACATTACTTTGCCAGCAGAGGTCTGCCTAGTCAAAGCTGTAGTTTTTCCAGTATACATGTATGGATATCGGAGTCAGACCACAAAGAAGGTTGAGCACCAGAGAATTGATACTTTTGAACTGTAGTGTTGGCGAAGACTCTCTAGAGTCCCTTGGACTGCAAGGAGATCAAACCATTCAATCCTAAAGGAAATCAGTCCTGAATATACATTGGAAGGATTGATGCTGAAACTCCAATATTTTGGCCACCTGATGTGAAGAGTTGACTCATTAGAATAGACCCTGAGGCTGGAACGACTTAATGCAGGAGGAGAAGGGGATAACAGAGGATGAGATGGTTGGATGGCATATCTGACTCAATGGACACGAGTTTGAGCAAGCTCCAGGAGATGGTGAAGGACAGAAAATCCTGGCGTGCTGCAGTCCATTGGGTTGCAAAGAGTCAGACACGACTGAGTGACTGAACAACAACAAGAAGGCTGCTGTCTTTGTGTCTTGTGCTGGAGACTGAAGTGGGGAAGGGAAGCAAAACCATAACATATATCTGTTACACTGGGAAGGTGGTGCAGGGGCACAGGGCACTATACGGCTCTCTCACACTGCTGCCTAGTGCTGGCCCACCCTGTTGGTGTGGGGCCACGGCTGGGCATTTGTTACTGCAGTTGTCACCACACTCTCTTTCAGTTTCTCTTGTGTCTGTCTCACAGGCTGTTTATTAATATCAATTTGACAAATCAATTCATATCAAAATAAAGAAGAAATATGCATGACTAATAGAGTTCACATTTCTGCAACCGGCCTCATACTCATAACTGGTATTTATAGCTATGTTTTCCCACTACCTGTCCTATGCTCCCTTTATCCTCAGCAAGTACCTCATCTGGTCACAGTTACTTCCTGGCTAAGATGTCTCACACTTTCGTTCTTGAAGCATATGAACTTTTAGCAGACCTGCTTGTATTGGGCCATTAAAGTTTTCCCATTGACTTTAAACACAGGATATGCAATTATGGAAAGATATCCCAGGGGATACCCCTGAATTATTACAGACATATTCCTTTTTATCTACCTCATATAGTAGCAACATATAAAGTTTTAAACACACAAAGTTATATACAACTTTGTATTATATATAATACATTGGGTTGGCAAAAAAGGTCTTTCAGGTTTTTCTGTAAGATGCTATGGAAAACCCCAAACTTTTTGATCAACCCAATGTGTATGTACATATACAATCAAATAAAACATTTAGTGTAGAATTTGACCTAAAGCCATTGTGGGAGTTGGTCCAATAGTCAATATAAGATTGCTGTGATTCAGCTGGAATTTCACAGGCAAGGAAGCAGCATGGAAAGGAAGGTGGATATGAAGTTTATGAGTACACAGACAAGCTGTAACCCATGAGGACAAAGGTCTCCATCTCATACTAGCCTCTCACTACCTCCAAATCTCCAACTTTAGTGCTACAGCTATTCTACAGGACATGCTGATGCTCTTCAACCAAGAGACAGACTTGTACCCAGCCTAGAAGTCATGGAAGCCAAAAGATGATCAAGAGAACTACACTAACTAGGAGCTAGGCATAGAAAGGAATTCTGAAAAACATATTTATAGCCCACTTCAACTGGTACAATATAAATTCATCATACATTCCAAGACAGGCAAAAAAATAAATAAAATAAAAAACAAAAACAAAACTTCAACCTGGATTGGAATGTAAGAGATTTCTAATCTTTTAAGAAGCATCCTTAATTTTTTTCTTCCAAAATCAGAGATGTACTGCCCATTCTAAGTTGGAGAATGCTTTTCTAGAAGTAGAAGTTCTCCATCCCAAGTTAGTTTTGCAACTTAAAAACTCTGTGATATTTATTAATTTGCTTAACAATTGTAAGGCTCGGCTTCCCTGCCTTGTAATTGGGACAAGTAAATGTAGCCTCTCTTCATTCACTGATTTGTTGATATAAGTAAATGAAATAATGGATGTGTATTCTCTAGCTAATAAAGAGTAGTGTACACACAAATAATAGAAATATTAAGTCTGCTTTTCATTTTTGTGAACAACAAACACAGATGATGTCAGCAGACCTACAGAGATTATAATTGATCTTTGTGGCCTCAGTCCAGAGCCGTGTGACATTTTTCCAGCATTTCAACAAGCTGCCTGATTTACTTGTGAGGAATTTTCTTTCCATGTGGCCAGCAGCAGGAAATGAAACCCATTATAGCCCCATGTAGGTGGTTAATTTGCTTGAACTGTCATTTAGCTGGGCCTTCAGAATCCTCCTAATGATCTCCCTGGCGCAATGCAGTGCAACTCTTGCATGTTACCTGTCACCAAAACAGCTGTTTCCAAAGATGCGATTTTGTTTTATTTTATGAATTAGCATCTTTCCATACCTTAAAAAACTCACAATATACATAAAAATTCTAGAAGAAAATGTAGGCGGTAAGATTCTTAGCATTGGTCTTGGCAATGATTTTTTGGATTTGACATCAAAAATAAAGGCACAAAAGCAAAATTAAAGAAGTGGGATTACATCAAGCTAAGCAAAGAAACTTCTCAGCAAAATGAAAAGGCAACTTCAAAATGAGAGAAAAATTTGAAGTAATATATCTGATAAGGAATTCATAACCAAAATGTATAAAAGCTATATACAACTAAATCACAAAAAATAAAAAAGATCTGATTTAAAAATGGACAAAGGAACCAAAAAGACATTTTTCCAAAGAAGGTATACAAATGACCAACAAGTACATGAAAAAGTGACCAACATCACTAAAGATCAACATCACTAAAGATGCAAATCAAAGCCACAATGAGATAGCACCTCACACCTGCTATCAAAAAAAAAACAGAGATAAGCAAGTGTTGGCCATGACTGGAAAAAAGGGAATCCTTGGGCACTGTTTGTAGGTATGTAAATTAATGCAGCTCCCATGGAAAATAGTATGAAGGTTCCTCAAAAAATTAAAAATAAAATTACCATGTGATCCAGCAGTTCCACTTCTGGATATATATCCAAAGGAAATTAAAACGTATCAAAAGATATCACTATTCACATACTTAGTGCAGCAATACTTGCAATATAGCCAAGACATGGAAGCAACTTAAGGGTCTGTCAACAGATGAGAGGCTAAAGATGTATATGTGTATATATTTATATATATATGAAATACATACACATATACATATTTAATATAAAATACATAGATTATATATATATATAAAGGAATATTATTTAACCACCGAAAAGAAGGAAATATTGCCATTCAAGACAACATGGATGGACCCTGAAGACATTATGTTAAATGAAATAAGCCAAACAGAAAAAGACAAATACTCCATTGTGTCACTGATATGTGGACTCTTAAAAAAAATGAAAAAAGACAAACTCAGAAGCAGAGAATCAAAAAGCAGGCTCCCATGGACTGGGTAGCAGCAGAAATAGGAAGAGGCTGGTAAAAAGTACACACTTTCCCTGTTGATTCAGATAGTGAAGAATATGCTTGCAATGCAGGAGAGCCGGGTTCAATCCCTGGGTAGGGAAGATCCCCTGGAGAAGGGAATGGCTACCCCTCCGATATTCTTAGCTGGAGAATGCCATGGACAGAAGAGCCTGGTGGGCTACAGTCCACAGGGTCGCACAGAGTCAGACAACACTGAGCAACTAACACTTTCACATTCGCTTTCAGTTATAAGATGAACAAAGTCTGAGAATCTAAGGTATAACATGGTGACTATAATTGATAACACTGTATTGTATAATTGAAATTTGCTAAAAGAAAAAAATTTAAAAGTTCTCACCAGAAATAAAAAACAATAAATATGTGAAAATAAGTGATGGATGTATTAACTGACTAGAAGAGGGGAATCTTTAAACAATTTTTTTTAAGTGTGTGTATACACACACAAACACATACACAGAAACACAACATATAGAGTACTAGGCTAAGGTCTGTGAAGTTTAGGGCAAGAGTGACAGTTAAAATGCAAAGAAACAAAGAGGGGAAAATAATTTTTCTGTCTACCCAAAAAACAGAGTCTAGTAACTAAAAGCAGTACACAATTCTATAAACTAGAAAAGAGAAATAAATTGCTATTGGGTCAAAAGAATGGAGGTTTTGGTTCAAGAGCAGTTAAGACAAATGACATTATGAAAAAAAGATAACATTTGAACTGGATCTAGAAGAATGTTCAGAATTTCATTGTGTAGAGATGGGTTGTGTGTGTTGGGAGTTATGACAAAGGGGAGAAAAATAATTATGTATGGAAGAAAAACTTCTCATGAGCATGAATATAGACTAGGATATTGACTATGACAAAGCTTTGACTGTGTGGATTACAACAAGCTGTGAAAAATTCTTCAAGAGATGGGAATATCAGACCACCTTACCTGCCCCCTGAGAAATCTGTATGCAGGTCAAGAAGCAATAGTTAGAACTGAACATGGAACAAAAGACTGCTTCCAATTTGGGAAAGGAGTACGTCAAGGCTGTATATTGTCACCCTGCTTATTTAACTTATATGCAGAGTACATCATGAGAAAAGATGGACTGGATGAAGCACAAACTGGAATCAAGATTGCAGGGAGAAATACCAATAACTTCAGATATGCAGATGATACCATCCTTATGGCAGAAAGTGAAGAGGAACTAGAGTCTCTTGATGAAGGTGCCAGAGCAAAGTGAGAAAGCTGGCTTAAACTCAACATTCAGAAAACAAAGATCATGGCATCTGGTCCCACCACCTCATGGTAAATAGATGGAGATACAATGGAAACAGTGACAGACTTTTTTTTCTTGGGCTCCAAAATCACTGCAGATGGTGACTGCAGCCATGAAATTAAAAGACACTTACTCCTTGGAAGAAAAGCTATGACAAACCTAGACAGCATATTAAAAAACAGACACATTACTTTACCAACAAAGGTCCATCTAGTCAGAGCTATGGTTTTTCCAATAGTCATGTATGGATGTGGGAGCTGGACCATAGAGAAAGCTGAGTGCCAAAGAATCGATGCTTTGAACTGTGGTGTTGGAGAAGACTCCGAGAGTCTCTTGGACTGCAAGGAGATCAAACCAGTCAACCCTAAAGGGAACCAGTCCTGAATATTCATTGGAAGGACTGATGCTGAAGCTGAAACTCCAAAACTTTGGCCAGTTGATGCGAAGAACTGACTCATTGGAAAAGACCTTGATGCAGGGAAAGATTGAATGCAGGAGGAGAAGGGGACAGCAGAGAATGAAATGGTTGGATGGCACCATTGACTTGATGTACAAACTCTGGGAGTTGGTGATGGACAGGGAAGCCTGGTGTGCTGCAGTCCATGAAGTCACAAAGAATTGGACGTGACTGAGCGATTGAACTGAACTAACCTAAGCACCTGGTTTATGTATGTTGCAGATAGTGGAAGACTGCAAATGCCCACCTACTCAGCTAGAACTCTCCAATAAGCAAAAGTGAGTCATGTGAACAGGGCTAGTGAGACAATGAGAGTAGTGCTTAGAGGCTTGCACTGTTAGCCATGGGGTGAGAAGCCAAAGCATGGAGAAATACTTGGCTTGTAATAGTGCCTGTATAGGGGGAGAGGTTCACTGAGGGTGAAGACCGTGCCCCCAAAAAAGGAATAGTTGTGAGATGCAGGAAACAAAGAATAAAATAAAAAACATTGTGGTGCATCAGATCTCTGTCCTTTTAAAATCATTACCTGTTCCTGCCTGAAATGAGATATATTTCATTGGGGGAAAAAGTAAGGTGTTATAATTATTCAGTGAAGCATTTGAAATATTGCTGCTGAAAAAATATTTAAAGCTGCCATGTACGACTGCTGCTGCTGCTCCTAAGTCACGTCAGTCGTGTCCAACTCTGTGCAACCCCATAGACGGCAGCCCACCAGGCTCCCCCGTCCCTGGGATTCTCCAGGCAAGAACACTGGAGTGGGTTGCCACTTCCTTCTCCAATACATGAAAGTGAAAAGCGAAAGTGGAGTCTCTCAGTCGTGTCCAACTCTTAGTGACCCCATGGACTGCAGCCTTCCAGGCTCCTGCGTCCTTGGGATTTTCCAGGCAAGAGTACTGGAGTGGGGTGCCATCGCCTTCTCCGCCATGTAAGACTAGGATTCTGTAAATCCCCACTGTCTTGTCTGCATCGTTTTAGTTCTGAAGAACCTGCATTTGGAGGATCATTTCACGATATAGAGGTAATAAGAGGATGCACCTCTGCTCTGAGAATGGCTTCAGGTTATCCACGGGTGATTGAGACCAACAGCACACCTCTTGACTAAGAATAAACATTATGGCATATTTAAAAGTTGAAAGATTCACAATATCTTTTCCCCAAAACACAATTAAGCCACCACCCAAAAATGTGTTCACTGTCATGCACCATCACCTATGTTTTCCTGTCTGATATCAACCTTGTATTGCACAAGAACTGGCCAGAGGCCAGCCTCCCAGCTTACCATCATTTGTTCTCCCATTTCATCTTTATCCTTGTAATTTCCCAAATGTCTCATGCTGTTTTAATTATGCATGCTTCCATAATTTTGCACATGCCACACACTTTTCTCTTTGCCTAGAGTACTGAAACCCCCAACTCAATCTGTCTGAACAATTATTACTCTTCCTCAGGAACTTAGGGTAAATACCATTTATTCTAGGACACCTTCTCTGACTCAATCAAGATCGCCAAAGAAATATTTAACATGTTATCCACTACCTTAAATGTTAAAACTGTACTATGTGCATACTTTCAGTGTTATTTTTAGTGAACATTGAATTGTCCTCATCAACTCATAGATGCTCCTCAGAAGTATATACTGTTCCATAGACTGCATTTTATGCAATAACCTATCTCTGGCCAAATTTCATTGCCCTATCCTTGTTTATCCTTATCTTTTTTACCAGCTTATAACTCAGAATGCTTTATAGTGTACAAAATTTTGTAGTTTACATTAAATCATTTTTGGTGCAAGATATATATATATATATGAATAAATGTGTGAGTAAACAAAGAAATCATCTTTTCTACTGTTCTGTGCAATCCTTTCAGCAACCACTGTCTTCTGGTGACCTTAGATGTCCCAGATATAGGGCATATAGCAAGTGTTCGATCAATTAGATTCAAAAATCAAACTGTAACTTTTGTTTCAGAACTACTTTTGAACACTATGAAATAAATAAATTAGCATTTACATCTTACTCTATGTGTTGCAAAAGCAAGCACAGCTTTTACATCTTAAATGATCCAATTGTTGAAAGCAAAAGTACATGCTTTTAAATGCAAATAAAATATTCTGATTCTGTAGATAATAAAATTTTTCAAGCGTTCTCAGTGTCATCAAATATACCAACCTTAGATATTCTGTATAATAATTACAGATCCTCATGTAGAATAAACGGTAAAAGTATAAGTGGGATTTTATGCTAATGTAAACTGATCACCTTCTGCTTTAAAAACACTTACTTGTGTTCTGTTGATCTCATGACTCCATTTCTTTGCCATGAAAAGGAGAAAAAAAACTTTAATTTTTAAAAAAGATACATATGTACTTGAAATAAACAGAACATTGAAGTCAGATAAATGATGCTGTTTGGATTTTTGTTTCATTTTTAATTGCTTGGCTTAACTAGGTTATATTGATTTTTTTTAATAACTAAATACTTGTGCAAATGTATCTGATGAACTGAAGAGTGTATACTGATACAAATCTGTATTGGAATTTAAGATAGGTGACAGATTGGATATTCATTATGATGCTATAATTACATCATGCATAGTTTTAAATAAAATAATTATTTTTCAAGGATTCATATTTTGTTAATTAACTCAACAAATAGTTATTGAGAACCTGCTTTGTGTCAGGCCCCTGTCTTAGGCTATGAGGATAGAGCAGGGAACAAAACAAAAGAAATCCCTACCATCATTAAACTCATTTTCTGCTGCTGTTGCTACGTCACTTCAGTCGTGTCCAACTCTGTGTGATCCCATAGACAGCAGCCTACCAGGATCTCCCGTCCCAGGGATTCTCCAGGCAAGAACACTGGAGGAGGTTGCCATTTCCTTCTCCAATACATGAAAACAAAAAATGAAAGTGAAGTCACTCAGTAGTGTCCAACCCTCAGCGACCCCATGGACTGCAGTCTTCCAGGCTCCTCCGTCCATGGGATTTTCCAGGCAAGGGTATTCTAGTGAAGTAGATAATCTGTAAATAAAGGTATAGTGCATTATCAGTAACAATGATATGATGAAAAGCAAAGCACTGTAAGGAAACTGTTGTGCTGCTTTAAAACAATCGGCACAAATATTTTAAAATTTTTCTGAAGACTTAACAAAAGAGCAGAGCAGAGGAACATCTAGGGAAGAGCTTTCCTGACAAAGGCAACAGCACATGCAAGGGTTTTTATACTATTTTACTATAGGACCTTTACATACTATATCAGTTCACTTAAATGATAAACATTGTCAAAACAGCTATGGCCCAGAGCATCTTTAATTCTAGTCAGAATCTTAATGTTTTGGTTATGGAAGAAACCATTGCTTTTTTACTAGATTTTGTTTGTTTTATCTCTTCTTTTGCTGTGTTTTTGTTTTATTGTTGTTATTAAAGTGAGATAACTATTAAAACCAATAGTATTGTATTACTAACAAGAGCTTTGAAAATAACAAATGCTTCCTTTTGGGCATCTTGCTCACTTATGGTTAGTTGCCATCATCTTGAACAGTATAACAACCTGAAGTAAAAGTGAAGGTAGAATGAAATGATAGAGTATAAAAGAAGTAAGCTAGAAAAAAAAAACACCAATACAGTATACTGACACATATATATGGAATTTAGAAAGATGGCAATGATGACCCTGTATGTGAGATAGCAAAAGAGACACAGATGTATAGAACGGACTTTTGGACTCTGTGGGAGAGGGAGAGGGTGGGATGATTTGGGAGAATGGCATTGAAACATGTATACTATCATGTAAGAAATGAAGCGCCAGCCTATGTTCGATACAGGATACAGGATGCTTGGGGTTGGTGCACGGGGATGATCCAGAGAGAGGGTATGGGGTGGGAGGTGGGAGGGGGATTCAGGATTGGGAGCTCGTATACACCCGTGGAGGATTCATGTCAATGTACGGCAAAACCAATACAGTATTGTAAAGTAAAATAAAGTAAAAATAAAATTAAAAAAAAGAAAAAAAAAAGGAAAAAGAAAGTATATTTAAATAGATATCAAGTTAAAAAGCCATAAATCTGACATGCAGCTTCTTAACAATATTGCCTTGTGGCCTAGATTTTAGTTGCCCTCATCCTGGAGGACGAGGACGTCATTTTTGAAGTTTTTTGGCCATCCTCTTCTTTCTTTGCTTCTCCACCCTACACCAAAATGCTCCATTTTCAAAACCAAGAAAAATCTATTAGTAGTTTTTTGGTGTGTGTTTTAAATCAAAACATGTCTTTAGGGCAATTTTGTGTTCACAGCAAAATTGAGGGGAAGGTACAGAGATGTCCTATATACCTCTTGCCTCCACATATGCACAGCTTCCCCCCTCCATTATCAACAACCCCCACCAGAGCTGTACATTTGTTATAACTGATGAACTTGACACATCACCATCACTCAGAGTCTGTTAATTTACTTTATGGTTCATTCTTGGTGTTCCATGTCCATGGGCTTGGACAAATATTTAATTGGTATTTTATGTTGATCATCTTATTTGTGGAGAAGGCAATGGCGCCCCACTCCAGTACTCTTGCCTGGAAAATCCCATGGACGGAGGAGCCTGGAAGGCTGCAGTCCATGGGGTCGCTGAGGGTCGGACACGACTGAGTGACTTCACTTTCCCTTTTCACTTTCTTGCATTGGAGAAGGAAATGGCAAGCCACTCCAGTGTTCTTGCCTGGAGAATCCCAGGGACGGGGGAGCCTGGCAGGCTACAGTCCATAGGGTCACAAGAGTTGGACATGACTTAGTGCTATCTATCTTTCTTTCTTTTATGTATAATAAACTGCAATCATTAAAAGATTTGCAGTTCAGTGAGTTTGGAAAAAATGTATATATCTGTGAAACCACCACCACAACCATGATACCTCAAGATGCAATGCAAGATACATTGCATTACCGTCATAAAAAATCTCCCTCATTTCCCTTTGCAATTCAATCCATTCCTTTACTCTGGGCCCACCAAATAATCATTAATTTGCTTTTTGTCAGCATAAATTAGTTTTCAATAATTTTGTATGATTGGAACCATCTTTTAAATCTGGTTTTCACTTAGGATGTTTTTGGGAATCATCTAAATGTTTGGCATATATATTCCCTTTCAATCCGCTCAGTCATGGTGGACTTTTGGGTTATTTGCAGTTCGGAACTATAATGAATAAAGTTACTATAATAAAAGTGATAGTCACTCAGTTGTGTCCAGCTCTTTGCATTTGCTGTGTTTTTGTTTTATTGTTGTTATTAAAGTGAGATAACTATTAAAACCAATAGTATTGTATTACTAACAAGAGCTTTGAAAATAACAAATGCTTCCTTTTGGGCATCTTGCTCACTTATGGTTAGTTGCCATCATCTTGAACAGTATAACAACCTGAAGTAAAAGTGAAGGTAGAATGAAATGATAGAGTATAAAAGAAGTAAGCTAGAAAAAAAAAACACCAATACAGTATACTGACACATATATATGGAATTTAGAAAGATGGCAATGATGACCCTGTATGTGAGATAGCAAAAGAGACACAGATGTATAGAACGGACTTTTGGACTCTGTGGGAGAGGGAGAGGGTGGGATGATTTGGGAGAATGGCATTGAAACATGTATACTATCATGTAAGAAATGAAGCGCCAGCCTATGTTCGATACAGGATACAGGATGCTTGGGGTTGGTGCACGGGGATGATCCAGAGAGAGGGTATGGGGTGGGAGGTGGGAGGGGGATTCAGGATTGGGAGCTCGTATACACCCGTGGAGGATTCATGTCAATGTACGGCAAAACCAATACAGTATTGTAAAGTAAAATAAAGTAAAAATAAAAATTAAAAAATAAAAATTTGAAAAAGAAAAAAAAAAAGAATTGAATTTAATATGAAGAGAGAATTGGTATTGGCTCAGAATGCTGGTTATTTGAAAGCCCTAAATGAGCAAGTGTTTTCTTAAAGGAGAGGTGAAACCAGTTAACAGAAGTCAAGACTTCAGCTGCATATCAGAATAAGCCTCCTGCCTGTCTCCAGACTCCAGTAAGCCTCATCTTTTGTATTGATTTTAAAGGAATCAATGCTGAGTAGGGTTTCATTAATTATGATGATGATTATTGCACAGTTAAAATAATAGAGAAATTGATGTTGGTTCTTTGGTGGAAAAATATGCAGGGTTGAAACAAAAAAAAAAATCATCATGGCATTAGGATAAGCTGGATACAAAATCATTTCAGAGATTGATGACATGTCATGGTAGCCTTGAAATATCTGCCTTATTCCTTTAAATTTGTATTTTGATCATCCACGTAAGCAGGTGACATATTAAAGTCTATTAGCCGCAGTTATTTTGTCCTCAAGGTAACTTTGGAGAGTGCAGAAAAAACTTTTTAAAATTGAATGGATTTCTTTCTGCATTATGAGATATGATATTTGACCTTTTATGTTTTTTATAAGAAATGCTTAGTTATTCTAAAAGTGGCTTGATATGCTATTATATTGGCCATAAAATATTTATTTGTGTAATGTCCCTTTTGCCCTTTCTTTCACCATTAGCATATATTTTATACTTTCAGTTCAACGTCTAAGATCATTTCCATGGAAAGACACTCCTAGATCATTTGTGAAATTGAAATTCTATACAAACTCATTGATAAGAAAAACATTTAAAAGCTTGAAACATCTTCTTACTGATCTTACCTAGGTTTGAGATATAGACATAAATGACAGAGAAGATAGAAAGGGAAAAGTATTAGAAGCAGAGAGAAAACCTTGCTGAAGACTTATTGATTCCAGATGAGAGTGAGAAGAGAGGCATGGTTCTGGCTGGCACAGTTCAGCTGCAGGGCAGTAAAAATGCCAGGGGTCCAAATGGGCAAGGAACAGCACAGGCAGTGGTGAACCTTCTTTCTCTGTCTGATCAACTTAATAATAGCCATGGTGCCAGCTCACCTTGAAAAGCAATTTTAAATGTTTATAAGAAAATGAGCAACTATTCCTACCTCCACTATAGTTACACAAACAGCTACTTCTGGAAGCAGGAGTAGACCTTGAAAGCTACAGAACTTGAAAGCTAGCTACCATATGCTGTAAGAGGCAAGAAAATCATTTTCCTAACTAGAACAAGGAACAAATGTTGAAGTCTTAAATTAAGGCAAATGGGAAGATAAAATAAGACTGAAAAATCCTGTGTATATACAGATAAAAGCTTTGGAACAAGGATTAGAAACTCAAGGTTCACCTGGGAACAGTAACATCACATTATCATGAGATTCATTGGCCAGGTAAACTGAAGAGCACATACTTCACTGAAAGCTTCACATAATGGTTCAGAGAGAAGAAGTAAAATAGTCACTGTCTGCAGATGACATGATACTATATATAGGAAACCATAAATTCTATGCCAAAATATTTTTAGAATAAATGAATTTAGTAAAGTTGCAGGATACAAGACTAATATACAGAAATATGTTGCTTTTCTGCGTGTTAATTATGAACTACCAGAAAGAGAAATTAAGAAAACTTTTCTTTTATAATCACATCAAAAAGTAAAGTACCTGGGAAAAAACTTAATTAAGGAGGTGAAAGCCCAATACTTGGAAAACTATAAAACATTAATGAAGGAATTTGAAAATCATACAAAGATATGGAAAGATATCTTGTGTTCTTGGACTGGGAGAATTAGCATTGCTAAAATGTCCATACTACACAAAGCAATCTACAGTTATAATGAAATCCCTAAGACATTTTTCACAGAACTAGAACAAATAATCCTAATATTTGTATGGAACCACAAAGACCTTGAACCACCAAAGTTATCCTGGGGAAAAAGAATGAATCAGGAGGTATCATGCTTCTTGATTTCAAACTATACTACAAAACTAAAGTAATCAAAATGGCATGGTATTGCCACAAAGACAGATACATAGATCAGTGGAACAGAATAGGAAGCCCAGAAATAAACCCATGCACTTATGTCAATTACTCTATGACAAAGGAGGCAAGAATATATAATGGAGAAAAGACAATCTCTTCAATAAATTATCCTAGGATATTGGACAGCCTCATGCAAAAGAATGAGATAAGAAAATTTCTTCACACCATATACAAAAGTAAACTCAAAATAGGTTAAAGACTTAAATTTAAGACCAGAAATCATAAAACTACTAGAAGATAGCATAACACTTTTTGACATAAATTGTAGCAATATATTTTTGGATCTGTCTCCTAAAGCAAAAGAAATAAAAGGAAAAATATACAAATGGGACATAATTACACTTAAAAGCTTTTGCATGGCAAATAATTGGCAAAATGAAAAGACAAACTACTGAATGGGGAAAAAAAATTGCAATGATGTATGTGTGTAAACGGGCTTCTATGGTGGCTTAGCTGCGAAAGAATCTGCCTGCAATCCAGGAGACCTGGGTTTGATCCCTTGGTCAGGAAGATCCCCTGGAGAAAGGAATGGCTAAGAATGGCTACCCACTCCAGTATTCTTGCCTGGAGAATTCCATGGACAAAGGAACCTGGTGAGTTACAGTCCATGGGGTCGCAAAGAGGAGGGGACTTTCCTAGTGGTTCAGTGGTAAAAACCTGCCTGCCAAGCAGAAGATGTGGGTCCAATCCCTGGATTGGGAAGATTCTCCGGAGAAGGAAATGCCAATCCACTCTAGTATTCTTGCTTTGGAAACCCCAGTGGACAGAGGAGCCTGGCAGACTGCAGTCCATGGGGTAGCGAGAGTTGGACATGACATAGTGACAAAAAAACAACAACAACATATATAGATATAAAATATGCAATGAATATTATTCAGTCATTAAAAATGAAATTCTTTTTGCAGCAATGTGGATGGAAGTGTTATGCTTAGTAAAATAAGTCTGACAAAGACAAATATACTATCTTATCATATATATGGACTCTAAAAAAGTAAACAAATGTATGTAACAAAACAAAAACAACTCACAGATAAAGAGAACACACCAATTGCTATCTGTGGGGAGAGGGAAGTGGAAAGGATCAGATAAGAGTATGAGATTAAGAGACACAGACTACTATATATAAAATAAATAAGCAACAAGAATATTTTGTACAGCATAGGGAAATATAGCCATTATTTTGTAATACTTTTAAATGGAATATAATCTATAAAAACATTGAATCACTGTGCTATACATTTGACTGTAAATCAACTACACTTCAATTTAAAAATGAATGTTTTTAATGTGTGGTTTTTGCATGTTTTTATTGAAATATAGTTGAGATACAAAACTGTGTAAGTTATAGGTGTATGATATAGTGATTCACAATTGTAAAAGTTATACTCCATTTACAGTTATAAAATATTGACCATATTCCCAATATACAATATATCCTTGTAGCTCACTTTCTTAATGGATACATTTTTTATGATTTTGGACATATGCATACATCACCACACCACAATCAGGATAATAAACATATCCACCATCTCCAAAACATTTATGTCCCCTTCCTGCTGCTGCTACTACTTTTTTGGTAAGAACACTACATAAGATCTACCTTATTAAGTTTTTAAGTGCATAGCATCATACAATTAACCACAGGCACAATGTTGTGCAACTGATACCTTGAATTTATTTACTTTATATAACTGTAGCTTTATACCCAGTGAACAACTCCTCATTTCTTTCTCCCCCTCATCCAATGGTAACCACCATTCTATTCTCTGCTTCTATGAATGTGACTATTTTAGATACCTCATATAAATAGAATCATGCAGTCTTTGTCCCTTTGTGACTGACATTTCCCTTAGCATAATTTCTTCCATATCTATCAATGCTGTTCCAAATGACAGGATTTTCTTCCTTTTAAGGATAAATAACATTCCATCGTATGTATATACCATGTTTTCTTAATCTATTCACCTATCAATAGACCTTTGTTTCCATATTCCTTAGCTATTGTGAAAAATGACACAATGGATATGAAATAGCAAGTGTTGGCAAGAATGTGGAGAAATTTGAACCCTTCTCACTGCTGAGGGAATGTAAAATGGAGCAGGCACGATGGAAAAATACTATAGAGGTTCCTCGAAAAATTAATCAGAGAAGGCAATGGCAACCCACTCCAGTACTCTTGCCTGGAAAATCCCGTGAACGCAGGAGCCTGGTAGGCTGCAGTCCATGGGTTTGCTAAGAGTCGGACATGACTGAGCATCTTCACTTTCACTTTTCACTTTCATGCATTGGAGAAGGAAATGGCAACCCACTCCAGTGTTCTTGACTGGAGAATCCCAGGGATGGGGGAGCCTTATGAGCTGCCATCTATGGGGTAGCACAGAGTCGGACACAACTGAAGCGACTTAGCAGCAGCAGCAGCAGCAAAAAATTAATAACAGAACTAACTAATTCAGTTAGTTCAGTTCAGTCGCTCAGTCATGTCCGACTCTTTGTGACCCCATGAACTGCAGCACACTAGGCCTCTCTGTCCATCACCAACTCCCAGAGCTCACCCAAATTCATGTCCATCAAGTTGGTGATGCCATCCAGCCATGTCATCTTCTGTCATCCCCTTCTCCTCCTGCCCCCAGTCCCTCCCAGCATCAGAGTCTTTTCCAATGAGTCAACTCTTCGCATGAAGTGGCCAAAGTACTGGAGTTTCAGCTTCAGCATCAGTCCTTCCAATGAACACCCAGGACTGCTCTCCTTTAGGATGGACTGTTTGGATCTCCTTGCAGTCCAAGGGACTCTCAAGAGTCTTCTGCAACACCACAGTTCAAAAGCATCAATTCTTCAGCGTTCAGCTCTAGCAATTCAACTCTTGCATATATGTCCAAAAGAATTGAAATTATATCTTGAAGGAATATCTGCACAAACATGTATAAGAACTCCAAATTTTTTAGCTATTGACATTTAATTCAAAGCAGTTTAATGCATTAGGTATCCAATATAAAGAAATATGGGCAATATATATAGAAAGAAATATAAAGATAATAAAGAAAAAAATAAAGAAAGCTGAGCACCAAAGAACTGATGCTTTTGAACTGTGGTGTTGGAGAAGACTCCTAGAGTCCCTTGGACTGCAAGGAGATCCAACTAGTCAATCCTAAAGAAAATCAGTCCTGAATATTCATAGGAAGGACTGATGCTGAGGCTGAAACTTCAATACTTTGGCTACCTGATGCAAAGAACTGACTCATTGGAAATGACCTTATGGGAAAGACTGAAAGCAAGAGGAGAAGGGGATAACAGAGGATGAGATGGTTGAATGGCATCACTGAGTCGATGAAGATGAGTTTGAGCAAGCTCCAGGAGTTGGTGATGGAAAGGGAAGCCTGGCGTGCTACAGTCCTTGGGGTTGCAAAGAGTTGGACACGACTGAGCAAATGAACTGAACTGAACTGAACTGATCCAATATAAAATGCATTTGATGGTTACATATGATAATGTTTTTGACTTCTGAATCAGAGCCATATGAAAACAACCTAATTGCAGTGCTCTATTTTAATGCAAATTGACTATGGACCTAAGCTGTGCAAGGTAAACATAAAGTTAAAAAAAGCACTTGAAAAATGTTTCAGTATTTGGACTGACTGGAAACTAAAACTGTTTCTATTACTCCTGGATGTACCAGATTAATTCAATTCAGGATGTTTGTTTTGAAGAGCAGCAGTTTTTAGATATGGGCAGATTTTGCATTCTGGTTTTTTGTATATATATAAAATAGCTGTGAAAAGAAGAGAGGTGAGAAGCAAAGGAGAAAAGGAAAGATATAAGCATCTGAATGCAGAGTTCCAGAGAATAACAAAAAGAGATAAGAAAGCCTTCTTCAGCGATCAATGCAAAGAAATAGAGGAGAAGAACAGAATGGGAAAGACTAGAGATGTCTTCAAGAAAATTAGAGATTCCAAGGGAACATTTCATGCAAAGATGGGCTCGATGAAGGACAGAAATGGTATGGACCTAACAGAAGCAGAAGATATTAAGAAGAGGTGGCAAGAATACACAGAAGAACTGTACAAAAAAGATCTTCATGACCCAGATAATCATGATGGTGTGATCACTAATCTAGAGCCAGACATCCTGGAATGTGAAGTCAAGCGGGCTTTAGAAAGCATCACTATGAACAAAGCTAGTGGAGGTGATGGAATTCCAGTTGAGCTGTTTCAAATCCTGAAAGATGATGCTGTGAAAGTGCTGCACTCAATATGCCAGCAAATTTGGAAATACCTCATGCGAAGAGTTGACTCATTGGAAAAGACTCTGATGCTGGGAGGGGTTGGGGGCAGGAGGAGAAGGGGATGACCGAGGATGAGATGGCTGGATGGCATCACGGACTCGATGGAGGTGAGTCTGAGTGAACTCCGGAAGATGGTGATGAACAGGGAGGCCTGGCGTGCTGCGATTCATGGGATCGCAAAGAGTCGGACATGACTGAGCGACTGAACTGAACGGAACTGAACATATTTGAACAGTTACAATAATGGAATGAAACTAATTTTACATACAATGTTTTTGTGTTTGTGAATGATAAAGTGCTTCCCAGAATTTACATACTTCATTGAGTCTCTCTCCACTGTCAGCCCAGTAGCAATTCCCTGACTGTGTATTTTTTGCTGTGTAATCCAAGGTGTGTTTTGAGGGCTATGCTCCCTGTTCTGTGATCTAGGTTTGAAAAGTCTCACTCATTAGTGTCCTGAATGAACCACATAGATGTAATAAATGAAACCTAAGGCCTTACAGCAAGTCATATGTCCCCTCATTTGGACATTTGTATGATCACTGAATCCTTGAGTGGTCTGAGCTTATTTATCATGAACTCTGGTCTTGACCATTTCAGTCTATGAGCATCTCCATCCTCTTGGAAAAGACTCTGATGCTGGGAGGGATTGGGGGCAGGAGGAGAAGGGGACGACAGAGGATGAGATGGCTGGATGGCATCACTGACCCGATGGACGTGAGTCTGAGTGAACTCCGGGAGTTGGTGATGGACAGGGAGGCCTGGCGTGCTGCAGTTCATGGGGTCGCAAAGAGTCGGACATGACTGAGCAACTGAACTGAACTGAACTGATATATATATATATATATATATATGAGTGAGTGAGTGAAAGTCTCTCAGTGGTGTCCAACTCTTTGCAACCCAATGAACTATACAGTCCATGGAATTCTCCAGTCCAGAATACTGGAGTGGGTAACCATTCCCTCTCCAGGGGATCTTCCCAACCCAGAGATCAAATCCAGGTGTCCCACATTGCAGGTGAATTCTTTACCAACTGAACTATCAGGGAAGCCCATATATACATATGAAATCCTATCAATGTGAATAAAACATTAATAATATAGAGTACTCATATAATTATATATACATGTATTAATCTATATGTGTGTGTATATGTTAGTAGTCTCTCTCTCTCTCTCTCTCTCTCTATATATATATATATATATATATATATATATATATAAACTAAGTTGTGTGTACCTGTGTTTGAAGCACTGAATTTGAAGTTAGAAGCCTGGGATGGAGTCAAAGTGAATGCTTAACAGCGACAAAACTTTAGGCAAATTCCTTCATTCATCCAATCCTGAATGTACTTCTTGATGAACAGGACAATAGTACCTATTATTGCCTAGCAGGATTACTATAAGGACCAAATTACACGAGAGGCAAGAGTGTCTTGTCAAATTCCATAATATTTTAAATAGGCCTCAACATTTGGTCAATTCATTCTTGCATTTTTCAGACAATTTACTCTTGGAACAAACAAGAAAGTATGATTGGCAGTGGCATAACTTATCAGTCATAGCTACAAACCACAGCGAGGATGTAATAAGTACTATAACTTAAACCTACCAAATTGTCAGTGTGAATATTAGCTGGCTGTGCTTGCCAACAATACCTATTTGCTTGCTGAAATTAATAAACTAGCAGGAGAATTCACTGATGGGATTTAGAATACCTTTGTCTAATGTGATTCAGAAATAACATCCTACAAATCAGTCTTCCTTTATATAGGATTATTAAACATAAAATACAGTCTGCAGTGACACAATATTACACAATTATCCTAGTTGAGTAACCTCTTTCCAAAAGAAGAAACTCAGAATGAGGTTTATATAATACTCATTATTCAAGGGCATCAACATAGTCAGCCAGCTCCAGAGCAGTCAGAGTAAAAGAGAAGAAGCTCTCCTAGCTGTAGCCATCATGGGTATTTGACCCTCCATCCCTCACAATTCACTGGGTGTGACACCATTATAATACTTAGAACTTTATCCCACGTTGTATAAATAGTCTTCACTGATTCGAGATCAGACCTCAACACAAATTTGCAAATTTCATCCTTTCACATTAGCAAGGATTAAAATGGAATTACTAGTTGGGGAAAGGTCATGAAAACTGTATTTTTAATCCCAGTTAAACTGCTTTTAAACTCTTCTGTGACTTTAGACAACTTAACTGCCATTTCCTCACTTTAGTGTCCTTTTCTATAATATTAGGTGGTTGGACTAGTTAATCTCTAAAGTCCCATAAAGCTCCAATATTCTATCTCTTTGAGCTCACCAGGTATTTCACTTTGGAATTGGAGAACAAAAAGCTGATAGCAAGTGTGCACCAGAGCCAAGAATATAGTAATGAATAAATATTTATTATTACTATTCCACTTTGTCTCATTGTTTTCTTTCTCTAGGACATTCTGAAATGACTGCTTAAACTGTTTCTATAATTATTCTCTGAGGTAAGATGTTGTTAAGGTTAAAATTCAGCTTAGTCACTTTTTTTGGATCAGAAAGTGGGAATACAGCATATATAGTTTATTTGTTTCATTTAGCCATGGGTATATTTTGCATACAAATTTCAGGGAGAAAAATAATATTCAAAACTTTCAATGTATGTGTGAAAGTGTATCTCTGCAGAACTATTTTAAAAATGTTGAGATGGCAAAGTGAAAGTGGAGTCTCTCAGTCGTGTCCGACTCTTTGCGACCCGTGGACTGTAGCCCACCAAGCTTCTCCGTCCATGGGATTCTCCAGGCAAGAATACTGGAGTGGGTTGCCATTTCCTTCTCCAAAAACCCTTACAAAGCCTCAAGCCCATACCCTGATCTTTGTGGAAATAACAATGTTCAAGACTACAGAGTCAGGTTTACTACTTATGACACAATCAGCGGGAATGGTGTAATTTCTGATTCAATGTGGAAATTATTCACAAAGAATGTCCTGCAGGAGGATGTAATTTGAAAATAACAAGTGCCTTATTGATTTATGTATCTAGTTCCTTATGTGAGGGAATTGACAGCTTGTCAAAAACAGTACACTGCTACTCTAAAGAACTGAAGTGTACATGGTTACCTTGGTCAGCACCTCTCAAAAGTAATTAAGAATTTAGATTTAAAATTCTACCTAATGTATGGCTAAAATTGCTTATTATTCATTAAATATATTTTATGTTTTTAAAGTGGTCTGGTGGTGGGAAGGGTGTGACAAGTCCTGTTCCTGCCATATGCCTGGGAAGACAAAACAGTGCATATGTATATATGCCCACACATGCACACACACACACACACAATACACACACACACACACACAAGAAAACTACAAAGGGATAAACTAACAATCTATGCAGTAAAAAGTTAAAACAGAGAACTATCAGTGAAATTTTTATTAAGGAAGTCTCATTTGAAATAAGCGGAACTTGAACTAAAACATGAAAAATGGCCAGGATTTAGATAGGCAGCAAAGAGAGTGGAAGGACAGTCTCAAGAAATACAAGGAAACTATGCTTAGACTAGGAGAAGGCAATGGCACCCCACTCCAGTACTCTTGCCTGGAAAATCCCATGGACGGAGGAGCCTGGTGGGCTGCAGTCCATGGGGTCGCTAGGAGTCGGACACGACTGAGCGACTTCACTTTCACTTCTCACTTTCATGCATTGGAGAAGGAAATGGCAACCCACTCCAGTGTTCTTGCCTGGAGAATCCCAGGGACGGGGGAGCCTGGTGGGCTACCGTCTATGGGGTCGCATAGAGTCGGACACGACTGAAGCGACTTAGCAGCAGCAGCAGCAGCATGCTTAGACTACTTGGAGCCCAGACTGAGCAATTTGTTGGGAAGAAGAGGAACTGTCAAGAAAATTGTTCTTACCCTTGATCACAGAGTGTAACAAATACACAGAAAAATAAAGTGGTGTCAAAGGACCTTTCATAATGGGTAAAGGGTTTCAGCCAATAAAAGATATAGAGTTGGGAGTATGGGAGCAACCCACTAAAGATAAAATATAGCAATGCCATAAAGGATAGACTAACTGAAAACAAAAGAGCCAGAGGATAGGAGAACAGTTAAGAAGCTCTTGTGGAAATTTCACTACAAATTTAAGGTGGTTCAGAATCAGACTAGGAAAAACTGACAACACATAGCATTTTCAGGAAAAAAAAAAAAAAACCACTTTTGGCATTTAATTGTAGAGTTGCTACAAAGGGTAGAGAAGACTTTCAAAAGTTTATTCCAAGGGAAAAAAAAAGGGGGAAAAAATTGAATAGGAGTTGGGATAGTAGAAATGAAAGGGTTAAGGGTGTGGAGTTTGAATCTTAATGTGGCAGACAAAAATACAGAATATAGAAGAAAGTTTGAATATGATAAATACATCTGGGAGCTATCAACTTGAAACCATCCAGATCAATATATTCTACATGAAAATAAGTATGGTGTGGTTTATAGTATTTTTTAAGGTTACAGATACCTGGAGAGTGTAACTAACAATATAGAACTTTTTCCCAGGTAAAACGAATATCTGTAGTACTAAACACATACATAGTTTTGCACATAATTTCAGGAGACTCAGAACAAACTCCAAATACAGTAAAGACAGTTGGGGATTTATAGCCAATGAGCAGAAAGGGGGCCAATGGATACAAAATTACTAAGAATAATTCTATTGGAGATAGAATGATCCTTGATAAATTTGGGCCAAGTCATCAGATACCAATGGTGGGGTGTTGTCAGTACACTGGCTTAGTAGATTCTCTGCTAAAACTGGGCTTAAGAGGCTAAGGGTAGGTTATTGTTGTCATTCAGTCACTAAATCATACCTGACCCTTTGTGACCCCATGGACTGAATCACACAAGGCTCCTCTGTCTTCCACTGTCTCCCTGAGTTTGCTCAAATTCACATCCATGGGGTCACAGAGTTAGACATGGCTGAGCAACTGAGCACAGCACAACACAAAGCTGGTGATGTTATCTAACCATCTTATCCTCTGTCACTCCCTTCTCCTGTTGCCTTCAGTCTTTCCCAGCATCAGAATCTTTTCCAAGGAGTCTCAAGATGAAAATGAGAGGGCTCCTGACTAAATTTTGGTCAAGGAGGGAGTCTCTGTCAATCTCTTTACTTTGCATACATCTCTTCATTCAAAAATATTTGTTGAATTTGAACTATATACAGGCACTATATTAAGGATATTTAGATGAATGAAACAGGTCTGTCCCTGCCCTTACAGAACTTGGATAATTGTTTTATGTCTCAGATCAGAGATTTGCTCCTCTATGAAGATTTTCCTGACTCCACTTCACATGGATCTAAACACTTCATCACAGATTTACCACTCCAGGCTATAACCTCCTGTTTAATTGTCTATGTATCCTATTAGACTGTAAGCTCTAGAGGATGTGGGCTATATTAACCTGGTTCACTCATGCCCAATCAGTTCAGTTCAGTTCAGTCACTTAGTCGTGTCTGACTCTTTGCCCAATAGCCAGCACTAAACCTGGCCAAGTAGTAATTTAGTAAATACTTAACAAAGTTTTGAGAATATAGGCAATAAAAACCAGGAACAGAAAAATGATGCCATGCCAAATGCTAATCACAAAAGATGTGGAGGTTATCTACCTTATTTCCCACATACAAAGATACAAAGACTATAGAAAAGATCAAATGGATGAGAAATTAAAGACATTATCAAAAGTAGGAGTTGCATGATCTATTCAGTTACTAAAGTCTGAGGTCCTCAGAGGATCAAACAGCAAAGGCACTGGGATTTCAAATACAATTTATTAGAACACAGAATATGGACTTGATGCTGAAACAAATGACTCATGACTTTTGACCCTCAGAGGAGCTATAAGTTTTAGCTAATATAAGCTTCCAGCTGCTGCTGCTGCTGCTAAGTCACTTCAGTCGTATCTGACACTGTGCGACCCCAGAGACGGCAGCCCACCAGGCTCCCCCGTCCCTGGGATTCTCCAGGCAAGAACACTGGAGTGGGTTGCCATTTCCTTCTCCAATGCATGAAAGTGAAAAGTGAAAGTGAACTTGCACAGTCGTGTCCGACTCTTAGCTTCCAGAGCTCAGTTTAATTCATGGTTTCATAAATTTTTCTCTGGACCTCATTTTCCTCATTAGCAAAATGAGGATCTGGGACAGGGAAAGAGTTGACAGCAAAATACGTGAATATATGGTGCGATAGCTATGAGCAATAATTTAAAGAGCCTATGATTTCTTTGCCTACCTGAGTGTTTTGAGGCCGGAGAGGGTTATACAAAGGAGCTATTTTTTTTTTAACGGTGACATATGGGTTGTTGAGGATAATAGGGGTCTAATTAATAGAATGGCGCTTCCCTGGTAGCTCAGTGGTAAAGAACCTACCTGCCAATGCAGGAGCCGCAGGAGACTCACTCCCTGGGTCGGGAAGTTCCCCTGGAGGAGGAAATGGCAACCCACTCCAGTATTCCTGCCTTGGAAATCCCCAGGACAGAAGAGCCTGGCAGGCTACAATCCATGCGGTCACAAAAAGCTGAACATGACTGAGCATGAGCGTGATGATGAATTAATAGGATATCATATTTATTTTGTTTAGGCAATTTCCAGTGCAACTGTCATCTTTTGTTTTCTCACTGAAAATCAAATTATAAAAGAGCTTTGAATCAGGTAAGAATGTATTTCTTTAACAAAAACCACATAAACTTGAAGACCAACTGCCTAGGGTGGAGTTCTAGTTTTGTTACCTGTTAGCTATGTAACCCTAAGCAAATACCTAAATTCTCTGTACTTTTTAATTTCCTCATGAGATAAATGGGAATGATTATATATTATTCATGTGATTTTTATAAATATCACATAGACCAATACTGGTGAAGGGCTAAAAGCATTGCCTGTCACATAATACAGGCTCCAAATATGCTTCACTTATATTACCATGGGGGAGAGTACCAAAATCAGTGGCATAATAAGTGTCAAGGACAATGCTAGATATTTTTACATAGATTATATCATTTTTATTCCAGCTATAGAAAGGTTATAGATCCAAGTCTAACCTTCAAGACTTTTCTCATATCCCTATATATCTGTTTATCTCAGTGATTCCAGCCAGCTGCTGTATGTATGGGGCTATACTGGGTGTCACTTCAATTCTGAGTATCACTTGAATCTTGTAATTAGTAGTAAGGAAAACTACTGAATTAAAAAACAAAAAGAAATTAAGAAAATTATCATGTCTTCTTCTGTTTTTCTGTAGATGCAATATCATGACTGACTTTCCTATATATGACTAACCTAGTTGCAATGACAGCTCTGCACATAATCATATTGTGTGGATAATCCAAGTGTATAACTTTATTTCCCTTAGCTCTGAGAATCTATGATGATATTTCAAGGTTAAATGCTTCTGCTGCTGCTGCTGCTGCTGCTAAGTAGCTTCAGTCGTGTCCGACTCTGTGCGACTCCAGAGACGGCAGCCCACCAGGCTCCCCCATCCCTGGGATTCTCCAGGCATAATCATATTGTGTGGATAATCCAAGTGTATAACTTTATTTCCCTTAGCTCTGAGAATCTATGATGATATTTCAAGGTTAAATGCTTCTGCTGCTGCTGCTGCTGCTGCTAAGTAGCTTCAGTCGTGTCCGACTCTGTGCGACTCCAGAGACGGCAGCCCACCAGGCTCCCCCATCCCTGGGATTCTCCAGGCAAGAACACTGGAGTGGGTTGCCATTTTCTTCTCCAATGCATGAAAATGAAAAGTGAAAGTGAAGTCGCTTAGTCGTGTCCGACCCTCAGCGACCCCATGGACTATAGCCTTCCAGGCTCCTCTGTCTGTAGGATTTTTCAGGCAAGAGTACTGGAGTGGGGTGCCATTGCCTTCTCCGTAAATGCTTCTAAAGCCTGCTAAATCTGAGTCCAGATGTCTTTCATATTCAGTCTATGTCCAAGTTCATAATCAACTTAGGATTTGTGATTTTACCTATATGTTTAGCACAAATAAAACAGATTTGCTTTTGTTAATCCATGTCTGAATAATAACCCTAAAAATAATACCATCTTGCATTGCATAAAAATAAAGTAAGGACAGGATTAAATCAGGACAGGATTTTTTCTTTTTTTTTTAATTTATTTATTTTAATTGGAGGTTAATTACTTTACAATATTGTATTGGTTTTGCCATACATCAATATGTATCCACTGCAGATATACACGTGTTCCCCATCCTGAATCCCCCTCCCTCCTCCCTCCCCATACCATCCCTCTGGGTTGTCCCAGTGCACCAGCCCCAAGCATCCAGTATCATGCATTGAACCTGGGCTGGCGACTCGTTTCGTATATGATATTATACATGTTTCAATGCCATTCTCCCAAATCATCCACCCTCTCACTTTCCCACAGAGTCCAAAAAACTGTTCTATACATCTGTGTCTCTTTTGCTGTCTCGCGTACAGGGTTATCGTTACCATCTTTCTAAATTCCATGTATATGCATTAGTGTACTGTATTGGTGTTTCTCTTTCTGGCTTGCTTCACTCTGCATAATAGGTTCCAGTTTCATCCACCTCATCAGAACTGATTCAATGTATTCTTTTTAATGGCTGAGTAATACTCCATTGTGTATATGTACCACAGCTTTCTTATCCATTCATCTGCTGATGGACATCTAAGTTGCTTTCATGTCCTGGCTATTATAAACAGTGCTGCGATGAACATTGGGGTACACGTGTCTCTTTCAATTCTGGTTTCCTCTATGTGTATGCCCAGCAGTGGATTGCTGGGTCATAAGGCAGTTCTATTTCCAGTTTTTTAAGGAATCTCCACACTGTTTTCCATAGTGGCTGTACTAGTTTGCATTCCTACCAACAGTTGGATTAAAGATCTAAATGTAAGACCAGAAACTATAAAACTCCTAGAAGAGAACATAGGCAAAACACTCTCTGACATACATCACAGCAGGATCCTCTATGACCCACCTCCCAGAATATTGGAAATAAAAGCAAAACTAAACAAATGGGACCTAATTAAACTTAAAAGCTTCCACACAACAAAGGAAACTATAAGCAAGGTGAAAAGACAGCCTTCAGAATGGGAGAAAATTATAGCAAATGAAGCAACTGACAAACAACTAATCTCAAATATATATAAGCAACTCCTACAGCTCAATTCCAGAAAAACAAACTACCCAATCAAAAAATGGGCCAAAGAACTAAATAGACATTTCTCCAAAGAAGACATACAGATGGCTAACACACACATGAAAAGATGCTCAACATCACTCATTATCAGAGAAATGCAAATCAAAACCACAATGAGGTACCCTTTCACGCCAGTCAGAATGGCTGCAGTCCAAAAGTCCACAAGCAATAAATGCTGGAGAGGGTGTGGAGAAAAGGATTGTTTCTTTTCAGCTTTTCTCCTGTCTCTTATTTTCTCCCAAATGATTAACCAAACATTTAGAAATCTGCGTACCAATATCCAGCACCTGTATGCTTGTGAGTAATGATTAAAGAAAATAAGGAAATGGCCAATATGAATGCCATTTATAATCACTCCTGGTTTTCTGGATATAATTTGCCTTTAATTATTGACACTTACAGTGTACATTTCAGTTTACAGCAAAATATTCATGTGTATTATGTCCTTATAACAACCCTATAAATAGCTGTCAATTTTTTTTTCCAGTTGACAAACCATGAAACTGAGAGACCCAAAAGTGAGTCAATAATAGAACCAGGGTCTCTGCATCCCCTGGCAAGTCTGACTACACTGATCTCTCCCTGCCCAGCCCATCCTACTAACTCAAACAGTGCTTTCTTTCCTCTATTCTACAGTAATTTTAAATGCCTTATCTCAGTTTTCAGTGAGGCTTTCTGTGGCCATGTTTTTACAGATCTTTAATGAAAACCTGTAAGAGACCACTGAACTAATCCCACTGGTTTTTAAAATAATGGAATTAAGCTTCACTGGTCTATTTATTTCACAACAATTTTTATTTTAGAAAAATTTCAATTTTGCTTCTTTCAGTTCAGTTCAGTCGCTCAGTCGTTCTGACTCTTTGCGACCCCGTGAATCACGGCACGCCAGGCCTCCTTGTCTATCACCAACTCCCGGAGTTCACCCAGACTCACGGCCATCGAGTCAGTGATGCCATCCAGCCATCTCATCCTCTGCCATCCCCTTCTCCTCCTGCCCCCAATCCCTCCCAGCATCAGAGTCTTTTCCAATGAGTCAACTCATCACATGAGGTGGCCAAAGTATTGGAGTTTCAGCTTTAGCATCATTCCTTCCAAAGAAATCCCAGGGCTGATCTCCTTCAGAATGGACTGGTTGGATCTCCTTGAAAAACCCTAGACAAATGGTCTTATTTCCATTAATGAGTTACATACAAGCTGTTCATTTTTGGTACATTTGGCAAGGGAGTATCCTGTTCACCTTGTTCTATAAAGAGCTATAGAGGTCCAGGTGTCTGGCCAGGGATAGAAGAGAGATAAATTCCTAAATCCCTGCTGCCCATCAGAATAACCAGGGGAGCTTTTGAAAAATACCAATGCCTAGGCCTTCCTCCAGAGAGTCATATTTAATTGGCCTGGCTTGCTGCCTGGGCACAGGGATTTTTAAAACTCCCTAAGTGATTCCAGTGTCAGCCAGGGTTGAGAAACACTAACTTTAGACATAACCTAGAGCAGTTCTCCTCAATATTGGCCACACATTAGAATGTCCAGGGGGACTTTTAAAAATACAGTTGCCAAGGCCCTGTCCAAGACCAAATTAAATCAGAAGCTCTGTTTTAAATCAGAAGATCCAGGCATTGGTAGATGTTCAAGCTCCACAGGTGATAATGCTGGGTTATCAAGCTTGGAGATCATTACTCTAAAACCTTTGTCATTCAACATGTGGTCTATAGATAAGCAAAAAAGAAAAAGAAAAAAAAAAGACAGAAACAAATAAACCCTAGCACCTGAAATATTGTTATAATTGAAGAATTTCAAGCTTCATGGACATACCAAATAGCATGCATACTAAAGTGTGAACAGCTCTGTTCTGAATTCCTTTTATAAGGACCTGAAGGCAGTGTTGGCTTTGCCCAACTCTCCCCTTTCTCCTCATTTGACTCTCTTCTCGAGTTCCATGTTGCCGGGAGCCACCACGGGAGATCTCACCCATGACAAGGTCATGTGGAAGAGAACTGTTAAGCAAGGCTTCAGAACTCAAGGGGCTCCCTAGGCTTTCTCGAGCATCTACCCCAAAACCAGAATCTGTCTGTTTTACTATTTCGTGACTTTCACCAACTCCTCTGACATTAACAGGGGGCTAACCCTGACCACCTTTCTCTGGAGAAAATCAACTTAGGGCTATAGCTAATAAGTCTCCTGGACATGACAGGAATATTTCAAATCAAACCCCCTCTGTTAGCATTCTAGCTTGCTCAGCAGGTATATCCAGACTCTTACAGCTACACATGTGATTATTTACAGCCTCCCAACTGTGAGAGGCATGGAAAGCCTAAAACATAGAGCCTTTCAAAGAATTAAAAGCTATTAGAGTAGTGCTGATGTAGGATTTCATTTTTGAGCCAATGCTTGTTGCTAAGTTGTTCCCATATCTTTTATCCACTGTGCATCTGGGAATGCATTAGTTAACATAGTGAGAATGTAAGAAAAACAAGTGCAACCTTGAATTTAACCACATTATATCTTTGAGCTAATTGGTTCTTTCTTGTAACTCACTGCACCTTTACTCTGTGAGATATGTAACTCTGTTTAGCATTTTCTGAGGCTGACATAGATTAGAAATATAAAGAAAAGACACTGAGGGAAAATAGGTTTTCTGGTTGAGCAGCCTTTATCAAAAGAGGGTCATAAAATGTTCATAGGCCTCCAAGGCAAAAGATACTGTACACAACATCATTTGTGGGAAAGGTATGCAGAAAAAATCCTGGTTTTGATAAGGGCAAAACTGCTGGAATGTTTGGGCTGACTCTGTATGACCTTGCATCTTTCATTTCCCTCTATGTACAAAAAAGTATATAAGTACCTTTTGAAAATAAAGCTATTGGGCCTCACTTGAAGAAGCTTGGTCACCCCATGTCAATCATTCTCTCTCTCCCTCTCACTCTTTTTCAGGCTGATCCCTTGGTGCATAGAGTCTCCCTGCATTCACTTAACTGCCTTGGTTTCTAAGACCTGAATGGGAAG
Source organism: Cephalophus harveyi (assembly GCA_006410635.1). Classification (NCBI taxonomy): domain Eukaryota; kingdom Metazoa; phylum Chordata; class Mammalia; order Artiodactyla; family Bovidae; genus Cephalophus; species Cephalophus harveyi. Next base: position 574,356 of record SJYT01079832.1, on the reverse strand, counting down.
ACGTTCTGCATCTTCACTCCCTCGGGAGACTGGGAGGGCACCTGTGGCCTCTGTGAAAAGGGCAAACTTCTTGTCTCAGAGCTTTATTGGTTCTCTATGTAAACCAAGGAATACCAGCCTCTTTCTCTCCTCTATTTTCTTATCTTCAACATTCTTTCCTTATCTCTCTCTAAACCAATCACCAATGCTGTTTCTCCTTCGGGTTTCCCTGGATCCTGCAGGGGCTGGACCCCGGCACCATGTAACAATGTACAATTGGCTGGGGTCATTGAGGTAAACTGCTTGCCATATATGACTAATTGTTATATAGTACAAAAATGATTACTTATACCTTATTATCATCAAATGTGCTTTGTCGCTCAGTCATGTCTGACTTTTTGTGACCCCACCAGGTTCCTCTCTCCAGGCAAGTATACTGGAGTTGGTTGCCATGCCCTCCTCCAAGGGATCTTCCCAACCCTAAGACTGAACCCAGGTCTCCCACATTGCAGGCAGATTCTTTACTGTCTGAGCCACCAGGAAAGCCCATCAAATAGTTTTCTACTAAACTAACTCCTGAGCTTGAAATTCAGGAATTTTCATAATCTAAACTGATTTAATCACTTTCTTGTCAGTCTTCCACCATCTATTCTCACTCTACCCTCTACCCAAATATAGACTGCTGTGTTCTCCCAAGCATGATCCACACCTTCTAGCTTCCTAACCTATGTATCCATCTCTACCTAATATTCTTTCCTTCCATGCTCAAATATATCCTTTAAAATGTAGTTAATGCCAACGCTCCATGAAGCCTTCTCTGATTCTGCCCCATCTCCAGGTGGCAATAATCTCTCCTAGCACACAATATTCATAGCATCCTACCTGTACCTCTCTTGAGGCCCATTTTATATCCTTCACATCAGTTTTCAAGACTTTTTTATGTCATCTATTAGATGATAAGTTATGCTAGGAAAGGATCCATGCATAATTCACTTTTGTAAAATTCACACTCCCTTTCTCAGAGCCATATGTATAGTAGGTAATTTTTGTCTTTCTTTTTACAACTTTTTAGTGCTTAACCAGTTCAAGCCAGGCTTCTAAACAAAGTGTCATCTGCCTTTCCTTTTGAACTTACTGATAAAAAGCATTCAGGTCCCTCTGCTCATCAACTCTGCCCTGGATAGGCTAGCATTTTACGAACTGTGATCTTTGCAGAATGTAGATTATAAATCTCTAAGGAAGATACTGTATGGGGTGGTTAAGAAACTTTATTCTTCAAAACACCTTTTTTTATATTAAACTTTTTATTTTGCACTGGAGTATAGCAGATTGACAATGTTGTGATAATTTCAGGTAGACAGCAAGGGAACTCAGTCATACATATACACATATCCATTTTCTCCCAAACTCCCTCCCATCCAGACTTCCACATAACATTGAACGGAGTTCTCTGTGCTATACAGTAGGTCCTTGTTGGTGTCCCTTGCACTGGCAGGTGGATTTGTAACCACTGGACTATCAAGGAAGTCCCTAAAAACAGCTTTTTTTTTTTTTTTTAAAGAAATTCTCACAGGGATTATTTGTGCTGTGTGACACACTTTGGGATATTTTTAATAATAGTGAATAATAAGTCATCCAAGATTAATGTAGGACTCTTCAAGATCTTACCTAGATATTTTGTCAGCATCTCTTCCTTTCCAATGAGAACATGGGAGTCCTGACTAAAAGAGATAATACAACAGCAGAATTCTTAGGCTGAATGGGTGAAGACATGGGACAAGATATCGTCAAAGGAAGAAAATGAGAAAATAACAAAAACAAACAAAAAACACCTTGAGTTATTGCTAGGGAAACTCCTGTGTTATATGTGGATTGAATAGGACACTTAGCATATAGTCCATTATGTCTGAGAAATACTATGTACATAATGAGCTCAAACGATCTTAGGCAAAACTTGCACTAGTGATGGTCTTAGATGTATTCTACTCTACTGCTTTGAAAATATGAAATAAAAGCAGGAAGAGGGAGAAATTAAAAGATACTTTTATCATCTCCAAAAGTCTTAGCAGCTTCTATGATTTTGAGAAATAAAAACAAAGAAAACGACAGAACCAGCTGTAACAGATGGTACTAATTAGTATCTTAGAATTCATTAGGAACTATGTCAAAGTTGACTGGCTATTTGCAAAAATATTTCTGATAAGTTGTCTAAACTACTTTCATAAATGTAATGGAATATTCCACCACATTTTACCAATGTTGAAAATTTCAAAAGAAAAGACATAGTGATGTAGACACCACTTAGTTACTATTTTCCAGTAATGACATTTCCCCATCAAAACTAATGATAAAGCACCTCTCCATTTCCTATTAGATGACTTTAGAACAGAGGGATAAATGGATTGGAGGGAAAAATAGCTGAGTCACTATAGCTAAAGGCTGAAAAAAAAAGAGTTCAGGTATATTTATTTTATGTCTGATATCTGTATTTATTTCTATTGACTCTGATTTCAGGCAATCCCAATGACTACATCCCTTGTTCCTTACTTCCTCAGTTCAGTTCAGTTCAGTAGCTCAGTCATGTCCGACTCTTTGCGACCCCATGAATCGCAGCACGTCAGGCCTCCCTGTCCATCACCAACCTCTGGAATTTACACAAACTCGTCCATCGAGTCAGTGATGCCATCCAGCCATCTCATCTCTGTCATCCCCTTCTCCTCCTGCCCCCAATCCCTCCCAGCATCAGAGTCTTTTCCAATGAGTCAACTCTTCGCATGAGGTGGCCAAAGTATTGGAGTTTCAGCTTCAGCATCAGTCCTTCCAATGAACACCCAGGACTGATCTCCTTTAGGATGGACTGGTTGGATCTCCTTGCAGTCCAAGGGACTCTCAAGAGTCTTCTCCAACACATCCGGAGTCTGTTTACTGATGATTCCAGAAAAACATGAACTAAATTGATAAGAATATTGATATAGAAATGTTTCATACTGAGTTATTTTGTGTCTTTTCAAATGGTTTTAAAATAAAGCTCACTACCTTTGTATCATTGGTGACAGTGACATTAAAAAGTTTCACCACCACACAGCTTTTCCCAGCCATAATCTTTCATGTTTAATTGTTTAAATCATTCATAAATATCTTTCCCAGTTGAATTGCCAGAGGATTTAATACATTTTTTTTTCTATCATTTAGACCAGTGGCTCCTTAACTTAGATACACATTGAAATTACCTATTGCTTATAAAAATATTGATCCCTGGGCCATACCTTCAGAATGTGTATATGAAGGTGAAGTCGCTCAGTCGTGTCCGACTCTTTGCGACCCTGTGGACTGTAATCTACTAGGCTTCTCCGTCCATGGGATTCTCCAGGCAAGAGTACTGGAGTGGATTGCCATTTCCTTCTCCAGGGGATCTTCCCGACCCAGGGATTGAACCTGGGTCTCCTGCATTGGAGGCAGACGCTTTAACCTCTGAGCCACCAGGGAAGCCCCGAATGTGTATATAGTTATTCTTATATGTAGCCTGGGGAGTATTTTTTAAATCTTCCTATGCCATTCAAAAAAGGAGGATGAGGTTGAAAAAATAATTATTTAGACCAAACTTTTCAACAATGTATTTCAACATCCCTTTTTACTCTCTCTTTTTACTCTTATAATGTGTATGAATCCTGATCTCTACTACATGATTCTATTTCAGCGTTTTTGTTAGATTCTCTCAAAGGTCAGGAAATTCTTCTGAATATCTAACTCTAAATCTGAAAACAGATGACCTACTTAACAGTACACTGATAAATAACAGTAAATGTCCTATAAAAACTCTTTTCAGGGAGAGAAGGAAAAAGAAGTAAAAAGTCACCACTATCTAAGGATGCTACCTCCATTGCCTCTTTAGCCATTTGTTCATAGCTACTGTGAATATAGTCCTAAGAGCACTTTTTCCCTCTACTAATTTAAAGCATATGACTTGTCCTATAATATACTAAGAATGAGTTCACATTTCCTTCTTTCTTTTCCTTCTTCTATTTCCATGGAAGACACAATAATAAATGATTTTAAATAACTAAATCATGACCAATGTTGGTATGAACTTATGTTTCAAATTGTAAAAATTGTTTAGAAGTCTTATAAATAAAACAAGTATATAAAAATGTAAATTATTGCCAAATTGACTTGTTCACTGTGACATTCATGTAGCTTCTCCTTCTGGACTCCACGTCTTCTCCAGTGAAACACTGGCAATATTATACGCCAAATGGGAAATATCCAAGGTGGATGACCTTATAAGAAATAGTTATATCTGCCAGGAAATAACTCTCAATTGTTGAAAAGCAGCCCCCAAACTGAGAAAAGCCATTAATCATATATAGGCTCAATACCAAGATGGAAACATAATGATGGAAGGATGGGCTCGATAAAGGACAGAAATAGTATGGACCTAACAGAAGCAGAAGATATTAAGAAGAGGTGGCAAGAATACACGGAAGAACTGTACAAAAAAGATCTTCACGACCCAGATAGTCATGATGATGTGATCACTAATCTAGAGCCAGACATCTTGGAATGTGAAGTCAAGTGGGCCTTAGAAAGCATCACTACGAACAAAGCTAGTGGAGGTGATGGAATTCCAGTTGAGCTGTTTCAAATCCTGAAAGATGATGCTGTGAAAGTGCTGCACTCAATATGCCAGCAAATTTGGAAAACTCAGCAGTGGCCACAGGACTGGAAAAGGTCAGTTTTCATTCCAATTCCAAAGAAAGGCAATGCAAAAGAATGCTCCAATTACCGCACAATTGCACTCATCTCACATGCTAGTAAAGTAATGCTCAAAATCCTCCAAGCCAGGCTTCAGCAATACGTGAACCGTGAACTCCCTGATGTTCAAGCTGGCTTTAGAAAAGGCAGAGGAACCAGAGATCAAATTGCCAACATCCGCTGGATCATGGAAAAAGCAAGAGAGTTCCAGAAAAACATCTACTTCTGCTTTATCGACTATGCCAAAGCCTTTGACTGTGTGGATCACAATAAACTGTGGAAAATTCTGAAAGAGATGGGAATACCAGACCACCTAACCTGCCTCTTGAGAAATCTGTATGCAGGTCAGGAAGCAACAGTTAGGACTGGACATGGAACAACAGACTGGTTCCAAATAGGAAAAGGAGTGCGTCAAGGCTGTATATTGTCACCTGTGGTCATGTATGGATGTGAGAGTTGGACTGTGAAGAAGGCTGAGCACCGAAGAATTGATGCTTTTGAACTGTGGTGTTGGAGAAGACTCTTGAGAGTCTCTTGGACTGCAAGGAGATCCAACCAGTCCATTCTGAAGGAGATCAGCCCTGGGATTTCTTTGGAAGGAATGATGCTAAAGCTGAAACTCCAGTACTTTGGCCACCTCGTGTGAAGAGTTGACTCATTGGAAAAGACTCTGATGCTGGGAGGGATTGGGGGCAGGAGGAGAAGGGGACGACCGAGGATGAGTTGGCTGGATGGCATCACGGACTCGATGGACGTGAGTCTGAGTGAACTCCGGGAGATGGTGATGGACAGGGAGGCCTGGCGTGCTGCAATTCATGGGGTCGCAAAGAGTCGGACACGACTGAGCGACTGAACTGAACTGAACATGCTTTCTCCACTTCCATGTTTAATTATCCTCGCTGTCAAGCTGTAGAAGATGTTCTTTGTGAACTTTCCTAAGCCTCTATGTCATCCCAAGTCCAGGGTCCTTTGGCAGATAATAGTAGTTCCAGAACCCACTTCTTGCCTGGAGAATCCCAGGGACGGGAGAGCCTGGTGGGCTGTCACCTATGGGGTTGCACAGAGTTGGACATGACTGAAGCGACTTAGTAGCAGCAGCAGCAGTAGTTGCAGAAGAATTTTGAGTTTGTTAAACCCTCCTCAGAAACCTTGCTACTAACTTATCAAGACAGCAGGTCATAGAAAACATTTTGTGTGCATAGAAACATGTATTAACTAAACAACTACTATCAATTCAGTGTAAGCTAAACTATATAGTTATCTTCTAGACCTTAAGAAAGTCCAGCCTTCTTCTTTCAGATAATAAAATACCACCTTGCAAGAAAAATTCACTGAAGATAGTCAAGATTCCGGAGGTAGACTCCTGTTTTCCTTATAATTGCTACTCTAGTTTTGCTGGCTAGCAGAAGTCAGTGTACAGGTTGATACAGATCTCTGGGGATTTCATTGATGAAGGGCAGAGAGCTTGATGATTCTTAGACACTGTTCATATAAGCATATGAAGTGTTTCACATATTTTTGACAATCTACCTCTTGGAAAGCTTTAATATCATCGGTAAAGAACCATTTCTAGGATTCATACATTTACTGTATTAATAGGTCACCAAGTGCACCACTAAATACCCACTTCTGGCACTCAGGATGAAAACTAGCAAAGCTTCGATTACAGCTACAGAAATACAGATGTCATAGCTGCCTCTGTTGGTTTACTGGGTAGAAGCTTACTGAAGTCCAGAGTGTATGTCCCTGAGTAGAGTTCCAGCTGCAGCTGGGATTTTCTTAATAATTATATTTGTTTGTTTACACACACAGTACATATCTGTATACATACATATTAAGACATACATGATTTATATATGTAATCATATTGCTGACACTGAAGAATTTAAAATAACTTAGCCATTAAATCAGGGCTGTTCCTGTTTCTGTCCTATAAGTTGTTTGTTTCCTCCTTGCTTCATCAGAATTTTTTAGCTACACTGCCTCCCTTACTGAATTAAGGTTCTTGATGCCAGAAATACATTATTTATTTTTGACCCCTCAACATTTAACATGATATTCACAAATATGCTTAATATATATTTTGAAAAATACACTATTTTCTAGAAATTCTAATTCTTATTATTTTTAACATTCTGGTCTTCAACTTTTTGAAAATTTTTGTTTGAAATTGTCTTGATATTTTAATCTTGAAAAAAGGGAAAATCTAGTCAGAAGTGGTCAAAGTGCTTATTAGCCATTAGACTTCAGAAATTATCACTCTTAGTCATTATTTTTTAAGAAAGAAGATTGCAAATGACCTCTCATGACTCAACAACTCGGTACAGAACATATTTTCCAAACCACTATCATCCACTTGCCACAACTAACAAACAGCCCACGGTAATCTCAAATTCCAGCTACTTGTTTTGTGAGAAGGAAGATGAATTGGAAAGATGCAATCATCATTACTCAATTTACCCTGCCAGGGTTTCCATCTTATTGCTCCAGCTTGTTCCTCACAGACATGCTGGAAGATAGATGTGAGATGGTTTGCCAGATTCATTTTGAGAAATCATTGATTGGGAAATTAAAACTGACATTTATTTTTTGCTTCTGTAAAGATTGAATTCTGAAACACCTAATGATTAAAGTATTATAAAAGCAAATAACACTTAAAATTCCCTGAAAATTTGTGAAGCTAATTATACCCCCTACATGTTTACTCATAATTTGAATGGAGTAAATTTCTCTCTCGGCAAACAACTTATTCCTCAGGAGCAATATAGACAGATACAGAACATAGATCATCTAATTCCTCCGTATGGTTATCAGGATTTCTCCCTAGGTGGGGTTATTAGGCCACAGACAAGGGCCTGGTTTTCTGATGCTGCAATTTCAGCTTTGACAGTCTCTAGATACACTCACTGTTAGAGCAGTTTTTCCAGAGTTGCATTTCAAAGGCACCTTCTCAAAGGGTATCGATTGTTTAGTCACACCTGAAGAGGAATGCTCCCAAAACAATAAGACATTATTTTCTGACTTGGTTCTTGTATTGGTCTATGTCTCCAACACCTTGGGATTAAGGTTACCAGATCTGTCCTTAGAAGAATGAGCAAGGGTCTCCATTGTGACAGAGTAAATAGGCAACTTAAGTGTTAAAGAAGTTAACAAAGTGGTGAAATAATTTCAATTTGTGAAATTCTGAATTTTTCTGGAGTTTTGAAGTATTATTCTGCATTAAATAGAAAGACTTCAGTTGCATTATGAATAAGGAATGAAACATATGACTGGATATGAATCTGGTGAATATCTCACTGTCTGATTTACCTTGTAGGACAATCTTCCGTATACTTTTGTGTACTATAAAATAAAGGGTACTGTATAAGATGCTATAGGAGAAAAATTGATAAACCAAATAGGTTTTTCTGATAGGGAAAATAAACATTAAGTAGAGTGGACTGATTTAAGCAATTGTAATGACATGTGGGAAACAAAAGCAAAAAAAAATTATATATATATTTTTTAAAGTTCAGAATTAACCCAAGTGTGTTAACTATATGGAAACATCCTCAAATATGATTATAAGAATTAGTAGGAAAAGGATGTTATTGGATAATCAAAACTGTTATTAGAAAACTCCACAAGGATAATAGAAGTGAAAAACTGAAAATCATCACTTGCTTAAAAAAAAAAAAAAAAGCTGACTTCTGAAAAATAGAAACTATTAAAGCTTCTTTCAAGTATTGAGTCATGGCACATGTTCCTGAGTTTTTCAGTTGTGAAATACATTACAGATAAAATAATAGCTAAAGAATGAGTCGTGTTTAATGATGTGCCCTTTTTTATATAAATTGAACAGATATAAAGTCTTCCTTTTAATAACTTCAGTCATACTCTCTTACCTTTCTGCTTGCTATTTTGTATGGGAGACAAAATCAGAGTTGCTTCCTCTGAGTTCCACAGTCATCTATCAGATGTACCAGAGCCAAAGGGAGGAGGCAAACGAGCCAATGAACCAACAGAAGGTCAAGAACTTCTCCATGATCAATACTCACTCAGGCAGAGCAATTAGGTATAGTAGAAAGTAATTAACAAGGGCTCTATATGATATTGCTCACAGTTCTTTTAGTTCAGGGACATTTTCCTGCAGAAACCATGTTAATATTCTCTTTACTTCTCTGACTTTATAATGCAGAAAAGATTAATCTTAGAATTAACTCTCAGGAAGCTGAAACTTAGTAAAAAGAGATGAGGATAGTATCATTGTGCTAGCTACATTAACACATTTCAAGTCTGTGCTAAATGCATTTAATATATTGTCTCAGGTAAATCTCATGAAAATATATGAGTCCAACATAATCTCTTGATGAGACATATTGAGATTTGAAAATTTAAGAAAGGTTACCTAATCTCACATGAAAACTAATCAAAGAATTGGGATTTCATGTGAAATCTCTTGTCATATTTGATAATGTTCTCTGTATCACCTCATGTAACAATAACGGTGTTAGAAAATATGTGCCATAAAGAAATGACAAATAAAGAACTGCTGGATTGAGAGAAGGAAGGAGGCTTTCTTAAATGGAATCATGCAAAAGTCTTTCTTTAGAAAGTTACTATATAAAGATATGAACTAAACTAGCATAAGGTATCACAGAGTCCATGAGTCTTAGGGGGTCTTGCTCAATTCCGTTGGTTTCTCCCTTCAGTTCAGTTCAGTTCAGTTCAGTCGCTCAGTCGTGTCCGACTCTTTGCGACCCCATGAATCGCAGCACGCCAGGCCTCCCTGTTCATCACCATCTCTCGGAGATCACTCAGACTCACATCCGTCGAGTCAGTGATGCCATCCAGCCATCTCATCCTCGGTCGTCCCCTTCTCCTCCTGCCCCCAATCACTCCCAGCATCAGAGTCTTTTCCAATGAGTCAACTCTTCGCATGAGGTGGCCAAAGTACTGGAGTTTCAGCTTTAGCATCATTCCTTCCAAAGAAATCCCAGGGTTGATCTCCTTCAGAATGGACTGGTTGGA
>SJYT01079832.1:549281-563726 GCA_006410635.1 Cephalophus harveyi | reverse complement strand
TTCACAGTTCACGTATTGCTGAAGCCTGGCTTGGAGGATTTTGAGCATTACTTTACTAGCATGTGAGATGAGTGCAATTTATCCCAGCCTAATTACCAAGTGAATTATGAGTTTGGCACTGCTTTCCATACTTATACACAATTACTAAGAAGATAAGAACTTAATATGGGAATTGCCATCCTCTCATTTTCTCTAAAAGCTATAAAATTTTGCAGATTCTATCTGAAATTAGGGAAACAATTTATAATGTCCTATTTCCTTACTCTTGGGCTTGAGGGAACACTGTATTTGCGTTATTGATTGAAATGTAATTTAAATTGCCTTTGTGCTAAAGTGACTTGTGAAGTGTGAATCATTTGCTTGAAAAAACAAAACTAAACTTCCTGATCTCATTAGCATCATCAAGTAACAGGAAACTTCCTATGGTTTTTGCTCATCCTCAGGCCATACTCTAGTTTTCTGTTGCAAGGATAGAGGCAGATGGAACTTCGGAATCCATGTGCTTCATTAGAGCACATCAGGTAGCTTCAGATCCACATTGTGAATCTCAGAGAATCTACAAGTCTGGAGCAATTCTAAAACTTAAACTTTTCAATATATATATATTTAATACAGAGATGATCACTCATTTAATAATCAAACTAAAATTTAATCCTGTTTCCTTTAGAGTCTTAGTTTCCAGAGGGGCAAACCTAAAGTTTATTTATTACATAACCTAATAATTACATAAATTCAAAACTGATCACAATTTTATTTTTCAATTTAATAATTCCTCTTTTTCTGTTTTTTTTTTTTTTTTTCCCCCTTGGTGTTCTATATCTTGTCCTAACAAAGAAAAGTGGAAGTGAAAGTGAATTTGCTCAGTCGAAGTCTTTCTTTGCAACCCCATAGACTGTAGCCTACCATAGACTGTAGCCTACTATAGACTGTAGCTTACAGGCTTCTCCATCCGTGGGATTTTCCAGACAAGAGTACTGGAGTGAGTTGCCATTTCCTTCTCCAGGGGATCTTCCCAACCCAGGGATCAAACCCAGGTCTCCTGCATTGCAAGCAGACACTTTACCCTCTGAGCCATATTTGGAGTATAAATACTATTTTGTAGTGTGCTTTTGTCAGTCATAGAGAAGGAAATGGCAACCCGCTCCAGCATTCTTGCCTGGAGAATCCCATGTACAGAAGAGCTTGGCGAGCCCCAGTCCATGTGGTCACAAAAAGTCAGACAGGACTGAGTGACTAACACTTCACTCTGTCAATCACAGCAGAAGCATTTTCCAAGTTGTTCCACAGACTTCATAATTAACATTTTAATGACTAAGAAATAATTATTTATGAATATAATTTATTATTACACATGAAGATCACTTTTAGTCAAAATAAATACAATTTAAAATTTTAAAGCCCTCATATCCCAGATTTGGAGAGTATTTATTACTTGTTTTATTACTCTGTATGACTATGGTACTGGAGAAGATCCAACCAGTCCATCCTAAAGGAGATCAGCCCTGGGTGTTGATTGAAAGAACTGATGCTGAAGCTGAAATTCCAATACTTTGGCCACCTCGTGTGAAGAGTTGACTCATTGGAAAAGACTCTGATGCTGGGAGGGATTGGGGGCAGGAGGAAAAGGGGATGACAGAGGATGAGATGGCTGGATAGCATCACCGACTTGATGGACATGAGTTTGAGTAAACTCCGGGAGTTGGTGATGAACAGGGAGGCCTGGCGTGCTGCGATTCATGGGGTCACAAAGAGTCAGACAGGCCTGAATGATTGAACTAAACTGAAAGTCTCCTAGTCATTTCTCAAAACATGAGTCTCAGGTCTACTCTGCTCTGGTTCCCACCTTGTGGAGGGGTCTATATCCACCACAAGAAGAAATACATATTGATTATATTTAGTTTGAGAATTTCCACTGGTTCATTTCTATATATTTTATTTCTCCACTGAGATATCCTATCTTTTCATTTATTATATTTCATCAAGTATATCTTATTAAATGCCTAAAATAATTATCTGCTTATTCTAACATTTGGGTCATCTCAGATTTGGCCTCTATGGGCCACATTTATTCTTCCCAAGAATGATTATATTTTTGTTTAGTAGGCACTTATTGGTTAAACATACACTGTAACCTTTGTCTCCTAGGCAAAAGTCAGATCTCAGCCCAGTTTTTTGGTTGTTGTTTTTGCTTTATGTCCTGCCTCAGTGGGACTGCTTAGAGTCTGCCCACATGTGCATGGTTTAGGGATTGGCCAGAGATCAAAGCAAAATTTACATACAGATTTGGGGTCCTCCTCTCTGGTTCTATCTGTCCTGGGGTTCTACACTTACTATTCAGAAGCAGTAACTGCCCTAAACTCTGTCATCTAATACTTCATACCAGAAAGCCTGTAAATTATTTGGTTTTATTCCTTATGCATAACATTAAAGGTCACCTATCCTCAGGCTAAAATAACAGGAAATGCACCATATGCATGCCTCTTCTTCCAAGTTTTGTTTCCCTTCACATACATCCTCCAGATCCTTTAGGTAATTAATTTTTTGTATTTTTTTCCCCAGAGTTTATAAATCATTATCAACGAGAAAGTAAGTTTGATATGAGTTCAACAGATCATCACAGAAGCAGAATCTTGCCTAATAAACTTCTTTAAAACCAACAACAAGAGCAAATTAGAATACCTGGAAAGTGTCATAACTAAACCAAACACATGAAGCTTACTGGATTCATGGTTGTCTTAGGCTTGAGGAGGCTCGTTATAAACAAAGAACAAATATGTTGAGAGTAGCTCAGGATCTTTGATGAGTCAGCCACCCAGAGCCTGACCATATTAATGGTTCTTCTAGAACAATCCTAATACAGGTCTCAATGACACAAGTCTGAACTTCAGCAATGGCTTTCTAGATCACTTAGAAGCATCTTTCTTCTAATCTTGCCTGAATATTAGTTTTCAGTACCTCTGGCCTCAAAAAATTTAATAGTCATTGTCAAATTAATTCTGAATTTCTAACTTTTTTTTTTTTACTTTTACTCTCGTAAGTAGTAAATAGAAAACACGGAACATGGACTATGAAAATTGGTGCTCAGTTTATGCTTAGTAGTTAGTTGTGTGACTTTGGATACATTTTTTAATCTCTCTGTATCTCAGTTCCATAGTAGGAAAGTGGGGTTAATATTACTACCCTAATTGGGTTGGTTTACAGATTGAATGAGGGAACACCAGAAGGCATCTTAGAACTAGGGAGCACACGCTGCCCCAGCAAGCGTTTGTTACTATTATCATTACCTGCCTCTTGGTTCCATTCTCTGTGAAATGGAGGATATATTTTTATTTGAAAGATGAAGGGTTCACATGCAATAAATGTTTTAAAAGTAAATAAATAAATAAACCTCAGTTCAAATTTGAAGGCAAAAGAACTTGGCTTCAGCTAAATAAAATGATCTGCCATTTTTTTGCTCTGTACATTATACAATTTGTAGCTTCCCATGTCAAAGTGACTTTTATATGTGTGAAATGACACTCTCACTATTTTATGTGTTAAAATTCTTCCCATCCCTTAAGGATAAGGAAGCAAAATATCAAACCACCTCAAAACCATTCCTGAGTTCACCCAACTTGCCATCTCTCCTTCTTTTAACTTTCCAACAAGGCACTTCATGCATTTCTTACATAATTCTTCCATTCATATCATAAGTTTTCTCATAGGTTGTGGGTTGCTTGACAATAACAACTGCAATTTATCTATCATTTTATCCTGAGCAATTCTTTAAGCAATACTTATATATAGTAAGATGTCTATAAATATTTAGTGAGTTGAATTAAAATATAGTATGCAATACTATGAGAGTCTCTTGAACTGCAAGGAGATCAAACTAGTCCATCCTAAAGGAAATCAGTCCTGAATATTCATTGGGAGGACTGATGCTGAAGCTGAAACTCCAATATTTTGGCAACTTGATACGAAGAACTCTCATTTGAAAAGACCCTGATGCTGGGAAAGATTGAAGGCGGGAGGAGAAGGGGATGACAGAGGATGAGATGGTTGGATGGCATCACCAACACGATGGACATGAGTTTGAGCAAGCTCTGGGAGTTGGTGATAGACAGGGAGGTCTGTTGTGCTGCAGTCCATGGAGTCACAAAGAGTCGGATATGACTGAGTAAACTGAACTGAACTGAACTCAATAATTACATTAGCAAATAAAAATTTTATGTGTCTGCATTTATACCAGGCAACTTAAAATATTATATAAATGGTCATTTTTCTTAAATGATAGCCCAAATTGGTGCTACCATCAATAAAAAGAGAAAGATCTCTCTCTGGAGCATATTTTAGGACTTGCATTAACATGCGGTTATATCACGGTATAAGTAATAATGTTATTTCACATTCCAAAGTTCAGCCCCATGGCCCCTTTGGCTCAACACAATTCACAGCTAGCAAAAACTGCTTATTTCTGGATTTCACACCTGGTCTCCTGGGACAGAGTGGAGCAGCAGTAAATACTACTTAGAAAGATCCTATGGATTCCTGAGAGCCATCTGGGCACGGTGGTATAAATGAGAAACCAAAGCATTTTATCTGTCATCCCCAAAGTTAACCTCCTACCTAGGGGACTAAGACAAAAACAGAGTCAGAGTTTTGTTCCGGTGGGCTGGCAGAGGCTTTGCTTCCCATCTGACAGAAAGCAAATGTGGAATGTGCAGGCAAATAAAGCCTGTCCCATTATCAAGCACTTGTTCCTGCTGCAATCGTGTGATTCCATAAGGCTGCCCATGCAAGCTGTTGCCCAGAGATCCATCTGGAACTGTTTACAGAGTGTAAATCTTATTTGTTGACTTCTGGACATCACTCCTTGTCCTCTACCTAGTCTAAAGGCTGCTTTGTAGGTCTATATAGTTAAAGACTGCTTTGGTTGATTTGCAGGAAAGTCAAACACAGTTTGTTTGTACTCTTTAAAACTCCTCAAATGTTATATTAGAGGTGCTCCAAGAGATTGCATATCTCTGTTTTTCTATTGTGGAAATACAGCTTCTGTGCTACAATAATTCAAAAGTTCAAAATGATCCGGAGTGGATCACTGGGCTTTGTTGTTCATCAGCTAGTGATTGATGGTTTTACATCTCCAGGTCCTGGTTTTGTTAACCATTAAACAAGCAAATTGCTATAAGTTTTTAGAGAGCCTTCTAGTACTAACTTGAGAAGTCAAATCTTCTATGATGGCTTCGAGATTATACAGGGTGTTGGCAGAGTTCATTTATTTGGGGTTTTAAGGCTAGTTGCTGGTTACATACAGCTTGCAGCCTCTAGAAGCTGTGTGTACTCATTCACTTCAGTTGTGTCTGGCTCTTTTGTGACACCTGGACTATAGCCCACTAGGTTCTTCTGTCCATGGGATTCTCCAAGTAAGAATACTGGAGTGGGTTACCATGCCATCTTCCAGGGGATCTTCCCAACCCAGGGATCGAACCCAGTCTCCTGCATTACAGGCAGATTCTTTACATTCTTTGCCACTAGGGAAGCCCAGACAGTTTCCAACATCTGTCTTTGTATTGCTCCAGACTATCCAGAATGAGATTCTCTAACTTTATCTTCAACTAGCAGTTATAGAAAGTTTGATGGGGCTCATCTGATTAGGTCAGGTCTACCAAGATACTATACACTGTGCCTTCTAATCTAATCTAATTACTGGAGTAAAATCCATAATTTTTATGATGCTGGGCAGGTATACTGGAATGTGAATATAATGAAAGTGAAAGCAAAGTCATTCAGTCATGTCTGACTCTTTGTGACCCCATGGACTGTAGCCTACCAGGCTCCTCTATCCATAGAGTTTTCCAAGCAAGAGTACTGGAGTGGGTTGCCATTTCCTTCTCCAGGAGATCTTACCAACCCAGGGATCAAACCCAGGTCTCCTGAGCTACCAGGGAAGTCCTAAATATATTGCGGGACCTATTATAATCCTGACTACCACAGGTAGGTGTCAAGGCTTCAGTTACTATTTACTATTCCAGGCCATAACATTCATCATGGTTCTTCTAGTGATAACCACCTAGTATATCTCTCTGTCTTGGCTTACTGAGATATTTGTTGTTTTTATTACTCTGACTATGTCTTCTTTGCTTTGCCTTTCTGTCTCTGTAGTATTTCTCATCTGTACCTACATATCTGGTATAAACAATTCTATTGTTAAATATTTGAAATGAAGGAGGCTTGAACTATAAATTATTAATACTAAACCTGTTGACTCAGAGACTCAATTTTAGAAGATATTTTTACCAACTTTATGCCCCAATAAGCAATGCTGAAGAAGCTGAAGTTGAATGGTTCTATGAAGACCTATAAGACGTTCTAGAACTAACACCAAAAAAAAAAAAAAACGATGTCCTTTTCATCACAGGGGACTGGAATGCAAAAGTAGGAAGTCAAGAGATACCTGGAGTAACAGGCAAATTTGGCCTTGGAGTACAAAATGAACTAGGGCAAAGGCTAAAAGAGTTTCTCCAAGAGAACACACTGGTCATAGCAAACACCCTCTTCCAACAATGCAAGAGAAGACTCTACACATAGACATCAAAGATGGTCAATACCAAAATCAGATTGATTATATTCTTTACAGCCAAAGATGGAGAAGCTTCATACAGTCAGCAAAAACAAGATCGGGAGTTGACTGTGTCTCAGATCATGAAATCCTATTGCCAAATTTATACTTGAATTGAAGAAAGTAGGGAAAATGACCAGATCATTCAGGTATGACCTAAATCAAATCCCTTACGATTATACAGTAGAAGTGACAAATAGATTCAAGGGATTAGATCTGATAGATAAAATGCCTGAAGAACTATGGATGCATGTTCATGACATTGTACAGGAGGCAGTGATCAAGACCATTCCAAAGGAAAAGAAATGCAAAAAGGCAAAATGGCTGTCTGAGGAGGCCTTACAAATAGCTGAGGAAAGAAGAGAAGCTAAAGGCAATGGGGAAAAGAAAAGATACACGCATCTGAATTCAGAGTTCCAAAGAATAGCAAGGAGAGATAAGAAAGCATTCCTCAGTGATCAATACAAAGAAATAGAGGAAAACAATAGGATGGAAAGACTAGAGATCTCATCAAGACGATTAGAGATACCAAGGGAACATTTTATGCAAAGATGGGCATGAAAGGACAAAAGGACAAAATAGACAAAATTTTGGTGTAAAATGGACAAAATTTTGTCCAAAAAGGACAAAAATGGTATGGACCTAACAGAAGCAGAAGATATTAAGAAGAGGTGGGAAGAACACACAGAAGAACTATACGAAAAATAATCTTCACGACCCAGATAATCACGATGGCATGATCACTCACCTAGAGCCAGACATCCTGGAATGCAAAGTCAAATGGGCCTTAGGAAGCATCACTACAAGCAAAGCCAATGGAGGTGATGGAATTCCAGTTGAGTTCAGTTCAGCTCAGTCGCTCAGTCGTGTCCAACTCTTTGCGACCCCATAAATCGCAGCACGCCAGGCCTCCCTGTCCATCACCAACTCCTGGAGTTCACTCAGACTCACGTCCATCGAGTCAGTGATGCCATCCAGCCATCTCATCCTCAGTCGTCCCCTTCTTCTCCTGCCCCCAATCCCTCTCAGCATCAGAGTCTTTTCCAATGAATCAACTCTTCACATGAGGTGGCCAAAGTACTGCAGTTTCAGCTTAAGCATCATTCCTTCCAAAGAACATCCAGGACTGATCTTCTTCAGAATGGACTGGATCTCCTTGCAGTCCAAGGGACTCTCAAGAGTCTTCTCCAACACAACAGTTTAAAAGCATCAATTTTTTGGCACTCAGCTTTCTTCACAGTCTTACTCTCACATCCATACATAACTACTGGAAAAACCATAGCCTTGACTAGATGGACCTTAGCTGGCAAAGTAATGTCTCTGCTTTTGAATATGCTATCTAGGTTGGTCATAACTTTCCTTCCAAGGAGTAGGCGTCTTTTAATTTCATAGCTGCAGTCACCATCTGCAATGATTTTGGAGCCCCCAAAAATCAAGTCTGACGCTGTTTCCACTATTTCCCCATCTATTTCCCATGAAGTGATGGGACCAGATGCCATGATCTTTGTTTTCTGAATGTTGAACTTTTAAGCCAACTTTTTCACTCTCCTCTTTCACTTTCATCAAGAGGCTTTTTGTTCCTTTTCACCTTCTGCCATAAGGGTGGTGTCATCTGCATATCTGAGGTTATTGATATTTCTCCCAGAAATCTTGATTCCAGCTTGCACTTCTTCCAGCCCAGTGTTTCTCATGATGTACTCTGCATATAAGTTAAATAAGCAGGGTGACAATATACAGCCTTAATATACTCCTTTTTCTATTTGGAACCAGTCTGCTGCTCCATGTCCAATTCTAACTGTTGCCTCCTGACCTGCATATAAGTTTCTCAAAAGGCAAGTGAAGTGGTCTGGTATTCAGATATCTTGAAAAATTTTCCACAGTTTATTGTGATCCACATAGTCAAAGGCTTTGGCATAGTCAATAAAGCAGAAATAGATGGTTTTCTGGAACTCTCTTGCTTTTTCGATGATCCAGCGGATGTTGGCAATTTGATCTCTGGTTCCTCTGCCTTTTCTAAAACCAGCTTGAATACCTGGAAGTTCATGGTTCATGTATTGCTGAAACCTGGTCCCATCAATTCATGGCAAATAGATGGAGAAACCATGGAAACTGACAGACTTTATTTTCTTGGGGTCTAAATCACTGCAGATGGTGACTGCAGCCATGAAATTAAAAGATGCTTGCTCCTTGGAAGAAAAGCTATTACAAACCTAGACAGAGTAGTAAACAGCAGAGATATTACTTTGCCTACAATGGTCCATCTAGTCAAAGCTATGGTTTTTCTAGTAGTCATGTATGGATGTGAGAGTTGAACTATAAAGAAAGCTGACTGCCAAAGAACTGATGCTTTTTTGAACTGAGGTATTGGAGAAGACTCTTGAGAGCCCCTTGGACTGCAAGGAGATCCAAACAGTCCATCCTAAAGAAAATCCATCCTTTATTCATTGGAAGGACTGATGCTGAAGCTGAAATTCCAATACTTTGGCCACCTGATAGGAAGAACTGACCCATCGGAACAGACACTGATGCTGGGAAAGATTGAAGGCAGGAGGAAAAGGGGACGACAGAGTATAAGACAGTTGTATGTCACCACTGACTCAATGGACATGAGTTTGAGCAAGGTCCATGAGTTAGTGAAGGACAGGGAAGCCTGGTATGCTGCAGTCCATGGGGCTGCAAAGAGTCGGACATGACTGAGCGCCTAAACTGAAATGAAACCTGTTGACCCAAAGACTCAATTTTAGAAGATATTTTTATTATGTATATTTTTTAAATTTTGGATTTTTGTTACCAAATTTATTGGTAAGGATTTGTTTTTGTTGTACTCCATTTAGTTTTTATTTTGACAATTACTTTAATTATTCTTCCTATTGGGTTTGTTCACAAATTTATTTAAGCCTATTCTCTCTTTGAAATCTTGATTTTGGTTCATGAATTCTTTTCCTTCTTTTTCAATATTTCAACATTTAAATGTATTTAATTAAAGTTTCAGTTGGATCAGTTCATATTCTCTGGTCCATTGGGTATCAATTTACCTATCTGTTATATTCACTGGCTGTTTCTCATTACTGTGTATGGTCTCCTATGTGGTGATATACTTGATTACAATATAATTTTTAGTGGTCATTCTCTTTTACCCAGAAGGGTAGTTTAGCAATTGTATTTACCCATCCTTCCTGGGTTCAGTGGTTCCACAATATTTTTATGAGTTTTCAATTTTCACTTTTATGCTGTTCATAGCATTGAATGGCTAGTGGAATTCTTGCCTTACGTCATCCTCAGTCAAACTTGAGGTTCCAAGTGTCTCTCAAATAATTATTTTTATATATAAAGATAGGGAAAGTATCTATATCCTTAGCCTGTTTGGCTAAATTTTTCTAGTATCAGTAAATAAAGATGATGATTATGATAATAATAATAATAATAGACATATTTTACAGATTCCTGATTTATGAAGGGAGCCCAGCTTGAAACTCCCTAGTCCGCATGATCCTGGTCTTGTGTGGACTGAAAAATGCTCATAGCTCTGACAGCTTTGATACTGTCTGCCAAGTGAAATGTGGTTACTACTCCCACTCACTTTAGGGCTACATATTCAATCTTCATCCTTGACATCTGAAAACTTCTCTTTCTTGCTTGACTTACAGGGTCAGTTTGAACAGAAGCATAATATTTTATTTTTAATGCTTCTAAGTATGTGGAGATGGGAAAGAGGTGAATAAGGAGAAGATAACTTTACACCATTTAAAGCTGTCTGTTAGTGAAACTGCTCTAGAAAGTAGTGAAGTGAGTTCCCCTGTACAGTATGTGATAAATAATAGGAGAGATGGCTATCTACCAAAGGTGCCTGAAGCAATTTCTTTGTATGTAAGAATTTAGATGAGGTTACTTGAATTCTTAAGCTTAATGATCTAAAGGTGTAGATGCTACATTGTGTGTGCACACACGCTCAGTCATGTCCGACTCTTTGTGACAGCACAGATTGTAGCCAGCCAGGCTCCTCTGTCCATGGAATTTTCCAGCAAGAATACTGGAGTGGGTTGCCATTTCCAGGGAGATGCTACATTCAGTTCAGTTCAGTTCAGTCACTCACTTGTGTCCGACTCTTTGCATCCCCATGAATTGCAGCACGCCAGGCCTCCCTGTCCATCATCAACTCCCAGAGATCACTCAAATTCACGTCCATCGAGTCGGTGATACCATCCAGCCATCTCATCCTCTGTCGTCCCCTTCTCCTCCTGCCTCCAATGGCATCTAAAAAAGCTACATCAGGTGTCTGCAGAGCCTTAGTTCTCCCACCGAAAATCTTAATGACTTTCAGCAATTCATTTTCCTTCCAACAGGCATAGTTTCATTTATCTGGAAGATGAGATATAGATAAAATGATCTCTAAGCTTTAAATACTGTGAGTATCACTTTTCTTCAGATTGCTTTATGTAAGGAAAAATTTTAAAAGAAGTTTGACTCAAACTGCTGACTGAAACACTTTTATGACTTTTCATGCCCATAAAGTACATTAAAATGCTGGGAGGAATGGCTTCCTCTGACCGTGGGATTATATGTTACACTCATTTGGTGCTAATATAAATTCAGAACCTCTACATAGCTCCTTAGTTTGAAAGTTTAGACTGCTGTTAAGCTGTTGGGCAGAAAAAAAGATATTTTCCTGGTCCTAATGACCAGCTTACATTGGCAAGCACACAGGTAGCTGGTAACTAAAAGAAAGATGCTGTTGTCAGCAAGCCACTTTAGCACAACTTTATCACAATGCATACTAATCATCTGTTTTCTTTTCTGTGCTCTTAACTAGGCTGCAAGATGCTTGAGGACAGAAGTTGCTATTTATACACAAATATACCCGTAGTACCCAATACAATAAAAATAATAGCTATGTGGAATGAGACTGATCTGCTTAGATGAATTACCTTATTTAAGATATGATCTTCAATATTGTCAGGTTTATCTAAAAACCATCTCTGGAGAGAGGCAAAAATATTATTCCAATTTTACAGATGAGAAAATTAAGGAAAAGAGATTAGAAGAGAAATTAGAGGGTATACTGAAAGCAATGAATGCTTTAGAGCTTCAAATAAAAGGAGATTGGATCCCAATCAGAAAAGACTTTAAAAGGAAATGGCATTTGAGAGAAGTCTTGAAGATAGATAAGATTGTGATAAGTTGATAAGATTTTGATAAGAATAAATAGTATGGATGTGATAAATGGAGATGGCATAAACCATACTCAGGAAAGGTAGATAAGTCATAGTTTAGCTCCAGCACAGCCTGTTTGTATAAAAGTAGACAGTAAGAAGGTAGCTGTTTATTTTTCTCCTCTTCGTCCAACTCAGAGCTTTATTGGTGACATTACTATTTAGGCAGAAGTATCAAGCAATGTCAACTGAAACTCTATTCTAACTATAGCATCTCCAGGATTGGGATGTGGTCTTTATTGACCAGGAAAGTATTTTATGCCATAACCATTGACAAATAATCCTGTCAAGAAATTATATTCTTTTTTGAGAGATCCTCTTTCCTGAAGATTTGACAAGGGAAAAAATATCTGATCCTACCCATATTCTAGTATTCTATTAGTTCTTAGACTAGAAAATTATAGAAATAGAAATGCCCTAAAGAAATCATAAGCATTCAAGGTTGAAAGGTGCTTTGAATATCCTCTAGCCAGATTTATCTCCCCATCTTCCCAGAGATTTTCCTGTGTCTAAACCAAATGGCTGCCTAGCCTTTCTTACAGCTCCCTAGAGGGAAAATAAGCCTCTAAGGCATCTCTAGGTTATATGTTCTTTCATTTTCAAGAATGGAAATGGTCCTATGGCCCTGATTTAGAATCATGCATTAATGCTTCTGTCTACCAAGAAGGATCGAGTAACACCAAGGTTGTCAAAAAGGATAGATTCGAAACTTGCAGTTTTGTGACAAATAAAGTGTGTTATTTAGGATGGCAGAAGACGTGAAGAGTGAATGAAAGCTTGAGACCTATAACTCAAAAACTTTTCTATTGTTCATTAGTGATAGGGCCAAGTTACTCAGTTTGTCAGTGCCTGAATTTCCCAGTCCCCAAAACAGAAAGACTTACTCCATATTATAAAATTGCCTTCTATAACTTAAGGCAATAAAATATAACTTATACATATAAAATTTCACTATTTTATGTGGATCATAGTTTATGGGGTTACTCCTTACTCTTATTTGATTCTTTTCATTACCCAACTAGGATATAAGTTCCATGAGAGGGAATCCATATATCATGGAAGTTCATTTCATCTTAGCTTTCAGCAGAAGCTCTGACCTCCTTCAAAAACATTTTAATAAATGGAATTTTTTGCATTTTTATCTTGCCAGAATTTCCATTTAGAAATCCTTTATTAAATTTGTGGTTGCTTTATTTGATTTTCCTTTTTTATTATGTAACTCACAGTGACTGTAACTCACTTGGCTGTAAGAATCATGATTTAATTAGAGAATGATGTCAGAAATTTTGTCTAACTGCAAATAATTAAAAAACAAACATAAAAAATTATCCCTGAGATTATCTAGAAATTCACTGGAAGCTAAAATGAAAGAATTATACTAGGATTCTAAACACACAGATACACACAAGCAATTTATTTATTAGAATTAAATAATATCTCCTTGAATAGAGATTTTATAATAAACCAGTAAAAGCAATGTGTGAAATATCACAAGTGCAGCAAGGAAAATTGATTTGTAATGTTTAAGCCACATGCATTTTCTAGGACACCAAAGGATTCTAGCGTTTTGAAACCAGCAGTTTCTTTCCCCTTTTTGCTTGCTTAGATTTTTCACATTTTCATTAAATTATTTTCTAAGGTATAGAAAGAAAATTAAAGAAAACAATAAATTCTCCTCAGTTGCAAGTCCTAAAACCTCCTCCCTAGCAACACAACTCTACTGAATATAAATAATGAGCCCATGTTTAGCATTCAGACACCCAAATCAGATCCCAGAAAATGGTCATTCACTGCATAACTAAGTACTGATGCTATCCTGAGCTTCTTTGATTCATAACAGTTCTTGTATTAAGCTAAGTCAGAAGAGTAATCCCAAGTTATATAAAGCTGCTTGTCGTGTTATTAGAAAAGGTGGTCTCTTTTTAAAATAAAAGTCTCCTTTTGGATGTATTCTCACTACTGGTATGTTACTGGTAACAATGGAATCACTCTTACATAATAGGAAGTCAAATTTATCAGGAATTCTAAAGACCTTTATGATTGTAAATATAAAACATTAATTTAGGGAGTGTCACCAGTTCTGATGTACTAACTCCCCACCTGCCTCTATCCTAAGCAATGGTTGGAGGAAGACCAGACACACAGGAAGCTTCCATTGGTCTATAGGAAAGCACTTCATTTAAGAATGACCATTTCAATCTATATATTGTCAGTAGGCAAATGGAGTAAGAGATACACTAGTGTTGTGCTAAGGTAACAGGAAGTAAGCCTTCAAACAGCAGCTTTTATTGACAGAATGTGGTCCACTGGAGAAGGAATGGCAAGCCACTTCAGTATTCTTGCCTTGTTAACCCCATGAACAGTATGAAAAGGCAAAATGATAGGATACTGAAAGAGGAACTCCCCAGGTCATTAGGTGCCCAATATGCTACTGGAGATCAGTGGAGAAATAACTCCAGGAAGAAGGAAGGGATGGAGCCAAAGCAAAAACAATACCCAGTTGTGCAGGAGACTGGTGATAGAAGCAAGATCCGATGCTGTAAAGAGCAATATTGCATAGGAACCTGGAATGTCAGGTCCATGAATCAAGGCAAATTGGAAGTGGTCAAACAAGAGATGGCAAGGGTGAACGTC
>SJYT01079832.1:508490-541183 GCA_006410635.1 Cephalophus harveyi | reverse complement strand
GTCACTTACCTATAGCCAGACATCCTGGAATGCAAAGTCAAGTGGGCCTTAGGAAGCATCACCACAAACAAAGCTAGTGGAGGTGATGGAATTCCAGTTGAGCTATTTCAAATCCTGAAAGATGATGCTGTGAAAGTGCTGCACTCAACATGTCAGCAAATTTGGAAAACTCAGCAGTGGCCACTGGACTGGAAAAGGTCAGTTTTCATTACAATCCCAAAGAAAGGCAATGCCAAAAAACGTTCAAACTACTTCACAATTGCACTCATCTCACATACTAGCAAAGTAGTGCTCAAAATTCTCCAAGCCATGCTTCAACAGTATATGAACCGTGAACTTTCAGATGTTCAAGCTGGATTTAGAAAAGGCAGAGGAAGCAGAGATCAAATTGCCAGCATCTGCTGGATCATGTAAAAAGCAAGAGAATTTCAGAAAAACATCTACTTCTGCTTTATTGACTACACTAAAGCTTTTGACTGTGTAGATCACAACAAACTGTAGAAAATTTTTCAAGAGATGGGAATGCCAGATCACCTACCTGCCTTCTGAGAAATCTGTATACAGGTCAAGAAGCAATAGTTAGAACCAGACATGGAACAACAGACTGGTTCCAAATTGGGAAAGGAGTACATCAAGCCTGTATATTGGCAAACTTCTTATTTAACGTCTATACAGAGTACATCATGTGAAATGCCCGGCTGGATGAAGCACTAGCTGGAATCAAGTTTCCTGGTTGATATATCAATAACCTCAGATATGCAGATGACACCACCCTTATGGCAGAAAGTGAAGAGGAACTAAAAACCTTCTTGATGAAAGTGAAAGAGGAGAGTGAAAAAGTTGGTTTAAAACTCAGCATTCAGAAAACTAATATCATGGCATCTGGTCCCATCACTTCATGGCAGATAGATGGGGAAACAATGGAAACAGTGACAGACTTTATATTTTTGGGCTCCATAGTCACTGCAAATGCTGACTGAAACCATGAAATTAAGAGATGCTTGCTCCTTGGAAGAAAAGCTATGACCTACCTAGATAGCATGTTAAAAAGCAGAGACATTACTTTGCCAACAAAGGTTCATCTAATCAAAGCTATGTTTTTTCCAGTAGTCACGTATGGATGGGAGAGTTGGACTATAAAGAAAGCTGAGTGCCTAAGAATTGATGCTTTTGAACTGTGGTGTTGGAGAAGACTCTTGAGAGTCCCTTGGACTGCATGGAGATCCAATCAGTCTATCTTAAATCAGTCCTGAATATTCATTGGAAGGACTGATGCTGAAGCTGAAACTCCAATACTTTGGCCACCTGATGGGAAGAACTGACTCATTGGAACAGACCCTAATGCTGGGAAAGACTAAAGGCAGGAGGATAAGGGGATGACAGAGGATGAGATGGTTGGATGGCGTGACCAACTTGGTGGACATGAGTTTGAATAAGCTGTGAGAGTTGGTGATGAACAGGGAGGCCTGGCATGCTGCAGTCCATGGGATCACAGAATTGAACATGAACGAGTGGCTGAACTGAACTGAACCAAGAAATACCTTAAAAAGAACAATCTTCGTGATTGGCTTCATGTGGTTGCATCTGACAAGGAGAGTCATGTGCTTCATTACTTCCAGATTAGTCAAAATGAAGATGAATCTGGGTTGAGGATTAAATGAAACTATCCTTTATAGGCCTTTGCTTGCTAATAAAACAAATTAAACATACAAAAGAAACATCTTGAAATGTACCTTTAGCTTATCAGTGAATAAAAAACATTGTATGTTAGGCATTCATCTTTTATCTAAGTGTATGCTGTTTATATGGTGCTGGCTTTCCTTTAATTCTTTTATTCTTTTGAACATTTTTATTGGAGTATAGTTGATTTTTATTTTTATTGGAGTACAGTTGATTGGGCTTCCCTCAAAACTCAGTCGGTAAAGAATCTGCCTTCAATGTAGGAGATCTGGGTTCGATTCCTAGGTCAGGAAGATTTCCTGGAGAAGGAAATGGCAACCCACTCCAGTATTCTTGCCTGGAGAATCCCAGGGATAGAGGAGCCTGGCAGGAGTCCATGGAGTCACAAGAGTCAAACACGACTTAGTGACTAAAGACAGAGAGAGAAAAGGACTTTCCCCAAGGTAACATAACACAACTTGAAGAGAACAGGAACAAAAATTCAGGTATTCACAGTTCTACATAAGGGATTTGGAGATTTTTTTATTATATCTCTTATGTACTTGCTTTCGTCCTGTATGGACTCTTCATCTCAGAGAGGTTGATGCTAAAAAATTAGTCTTGTCTGAGTTTCCTGCTATATAAATTTTCTACTTTAGATAAAGTCAATTTCCCAACTTATTAACAAAATACTTTTTTTTCCCAAGTTGTCTATCTTAATTTTCATTGTAGTCACTTAGCTAGTGTTGGTTCATCTTCCTTTCTACTCTCAAATGACTTCTAAAGTGGAATGAAAGGAAAGAACAAGGGAGAAAGAAAAAAAAGATTGTTATAATGCAGCAAATTACAGCCATTTTGTATCTATTACGCCTTAAATTATTCACTTACATCTACAGTAATTCTATATATAGGAAAATAAAATTGCAAAGACATTAATGTACCTTCAGAAGAAAAATCCAATCTCTGAACTATATTACTATTCTATCCATACTCCTTGTTTGGTTTTCCTTTTGACATTCACATCTTAACTTTAATTTAGAAAATAGATGAGCAACAAGCCTTTCATGCCATAAGACCAAGGGCATATCGTCTCATCACTGAAACTGGTATGGTCATCATCACCTGAAAGTTTCAGTTGATCTAAAATGCAGAATGCTTGTAATATTTATAACACTAAAACAAATAGATTGGGGGATTTATTTTAGTCTCAAAGATTCTATTAACTCTGATGATTCTCTGGCCTATTCATCACGACAATATTCTTAAAATGATAAGAACTCCAAATGAAATTATATCCCTTTAATATAAAATTTACAGTTCTTACCTGCTACCTCAGCACACGTTTTTGGAAACTTACTAAATAATATGTTCAACATGGAAGGACAATAATAAATCTAATCCTTTGTGTTCTTCAATTCTTTATATCAAGAATTCTCAAACTTTTTGAGGAAATTAATCTATTTTTATAAATTTATTGTCATGTCTATGAGGAAAGTGGGAAATACCGCTTGCTATCAGCTCCCTCCACTCCCCACTCTTCTGGGAATCCTAGAAGACCAGGAGGGAAGAAAGGAGAATCACAGTAGTGATAACACAAGGACTATACAGTAGCTAAATCTTACAGATAAAGCAATGGGAAACATTCCAAAAATTGTTTCATTATTTTTTAAAAATCCTCATATGTGTTAGTGAAATCAGTATTTGACTGTTTGGCAACACTGGATTCCTACTATGAAATTAGAACTCTAATGAGTTCCCAATGCATGCGTTCATGCTAAATCATTTCAGTCATGTCCGGCCCTCTGTGACTCTATGGACTGAAGCCCACGAGATTCCTCTGTCCAAAGGGATTATAGGCAATTAAATAAAGAGTTAGGCAAGAATACTGTAATGGGTTGCCATACCTTCCTCCAGGGGGTCTTCCTGACCCAGGGATTGAACCCACATCTATTACATCTCTTGCATTGGCATGTGGGTTATTTACCACTAGCACCACCTGCAAAGCCCCAAGTTCCCATTAGAACACACTTATTTATGGTCACTAACTGCCATAGCCAACACAAAACCTCTCATTTAAATTCCAAGCTTTAGAAATGAATAGAGTAAATCAATAGAGTAAATGTGTTGATTGTTCTTCCCTTTTCTGAACATTAGCCATCATTTTTTTTTAGTTGGAGCATGTTTTTAGCTACAGTTCAGTTCTCTATTTTGCATCTTCAATTAACTTCAATTTAACCTACATTAACAATCTTTGAACTAACCAGGCAGAAATACACCAACTACAGCCTGAAATAGGTGAAATGAAATCAATATTGCTAAATTTGCATGTAGTGATTATAGACAGAAAAATTCCATCGTTGCCATGACAATGCCACATGTGCCTTTGATTTTTTCACAGAATAACAAAATGTGCATTTAATAGAGATGTTTAATTGTCTTTCACTCTGGATTTTGCTCACCAACATAGCAGTATGCTTTTTGCTCAACACAGTATTGAAGTCACTCTGCCTCCAGCTGCCATTAACATATTTTGTATTCATGCTTTGTATAAATTCTCAAAAATGTTTTCAGTTTAGCTTCCCAACTATGCATTTAATTTATATTTGATGAGACAGGAAAATGTTAAGTGTGAATTGATTAACTTAAATAGATGTATTGGTGTCTATTAACCTAACAGTGGATAATTTTGTTGACTATCTGTTGAAGTTGTTAAAACCTAATACCTAAACAGATTTTCTAGTTGAAATTTAAAAGTAAATTTAAGAACAAACATTAAGATGATACACAGACTGACTTTTTCTGTTATTAAAGTCTTGTGACCGACCCAGTTTCTTCAAGCAGCTCGTGAAAAGGTCCTTAGAAGTCTATTAGTCCTTTTTCTATTAAAAATGAAATGTTCTTTTACAACCAAACCAGAAATGGTTATGCTTATCCACTTGGACAAAATATGAGTCTTCAATCAAGCCATAATTTGTTAGATGTAAATCTTACTACTAGTCATAAATTGTGGCACTCATGGGATAAAGTCCTAAGTATTATACAAAGCTTTCAGGTCTCTCATAAAACTATTCTTTTATTTGCAAATCAGCATCAGGTACTTCTCATGATGTACTCTGTATATAAGTTAAATAAGCAGAGTGACAATATACAGCCTTGACATACTCCTTTCTTATTTTGAACCAGTCTGTTGTTCCACATCCAGTTCTAACTGTTGCTTCCTGACCTGCATATAGGTTTCTCAAGAGGCAGGTCAGGTGGTCTGGTATTCCCATCTCTTTCAGAATTTTCCACAGTTTCTTGTGATCCACACAGTCAAAGGCTTTGGCACAGTCAATAAAGAAGAAATAGATGTTTTTCTGGAACTCTCTAGCTTTGTTGATGATCCAGCAGATGTTGGCAATTTGATTTCTGGTTCCTCTGCCTTTTCTAAAACCAGCTTGAACATCTGGAAATTCACGGTTCACATATTGCTGAAGCCTGACTTGGAGAATTTTGAGCATTACTTTACTAAAGTGTGAGATGAGTGCAATTGTAAGGTAGTTTGATCACTCTTTGGGATTGTCTATCTTTGGGATTGGAATGAAAACTGACTTTTTCCAGTCCTGTGGCCACTGCCGAGCTTTCCAAATTTGCTGGCATATTGCGTGCAGCACTTTCACAGCATCATCTTCCAGGATTTGAAATAGCTCAACTGGAATTCCATCACCTCCAGTAGCTTTGCTCATAGTGATACTTTCTAAGGCCCACTTGACCTCACATTCCAGGATGTCTGGCTCTGGGTGAGTGATCACACCATTGTGATTATCTTGGTCTTGAAGATCTTTTTTGTACAGTTCTTCTGTGTATTCTTGCCACCTCTTCTTAATATCTTCTGCTTCTGTTAGGTTCATACCATTTCTGTCCTTTATTGAGCCCATCTTTGCATGAAATGTTCCCTTGGTATCTCTAATTTTCTTGAAGAGATCTCTAGTCTTTCTCATTCTGTTGTTTTCCTCTATTTCTTTGCATTGATCACTGAGGAAGGCTTTCTTATCTCTTCTTGCTATTCTTTGGAACTCTGCATTCAGATACTTATATCTTTCCTTTTCTCCTTTGCTTTTCACTTCTCTTCCATCATGAGAAATGCTGGGCTGGAAGAAGCACAAGCTGGAATCAAGATTGCCAGCAGAAATATCAATAACCTCAGATATGCAGATGACACTTCCCTTATGGCAGAAAGTGAAGAGGAACTAAAAAGTCTCTTGATGAAAGTGAAAGTGGAGAGTGAAACAGTTGGCTTAAAGCTCAAATTCAGAAAACGAAGATCATGGCATCTGGTCCCATCACTTCATGGGAAATAGATGGAGAAACAGTGGAAACATTGTCAGACTTTATTTTGGGGGGCTCCAAAATCACTGCAGATGGTGACTGCAGCCATTAAATTAAAAGACGCTTACTCCTTGGAAGAAAAGTTATGACCAATCTAGATAGTATATTGAAAAGCAGAGACATTACTTTGCCAACAAAGGTCTGTCTAGTGAAGGCCATGGTTTTTCCAGTGGTCATGTATGGATGTGAGAGTTGGACTGTGAAGAAAGCTGAGCACCGAAGAATTGATACTTTTAAACTGTGGTGTTGGAGAAGACTCCTGAGAGTCCCTTGGACTGCAAGGAGATCCAACCAGTCCATTCTGAAAGGAGATCAGCCCTGGAATTTCTTTGGAAGGAATGATGTTCAAGCTGAAACTCCAGTACTTCGGCCACCTCATGCAAAGAGTTGACTCTTTGGAAAAGACTCTGATGCTGGGAGGGATTGGGGGCAGGAGGAGAAGGAGATGACAGAGGATGAGATGTCTGAATGGCATCACTGACTCGATGGACGTGAGTCTGAGTGAACTCTGGGAATTGGTGATGGACAGGGAGGCCTGGCGTGCTGCAATTCATGGGGTCGCAAAGAGTTGGACACGACTGAGTGACTGAAGTGAACTGAATTTAACTGAACCAGGTACTTGGATAATATTCACATAAACAAGCAGCTATCTAACCCAGTTGACTCTACACACCAGTTTCTTCCATAAGTTATTAACCCGATGAACAGGGACACCTGGCGTGCTGCGATTCATGGGGTCGCAAAGAGTCAGACACGACTGAGCGACTGAACTGAACTGAACTGAACTGTCCATAAATGGCAGGAGCAAACTATGATTCAGTGATATCTTCGCACCACTTTCCAGACCTTCCAACCTACATACACTTTTCAAATTCTGACAGGGACTATGATGAAGTGTTTTGGCCTATCAGTAAATGCCCTATGAAACCATTGGTCTGGTTAACTTTGGTTAGGTGTATGGATTAGGCAATGCTTTCTAACATGGCTGACTTTGAGTAGGGCTAATTATAAGGTTTCTCTAAGGAAGGCAATCTTATGGCAAGATCATAAGATTTTGGCATTTCAAGAACATATCCTCTTGTGAAAGAATTCAGAAACAAATACAGTTCACATGCATATAAGCCAGGCTAAAAGAAAATATTCTACTGAAAGTGTATGGTACTTACAACAGAGGATTGTAAAATACTCAGAGAAGTAAATAGAAAAAGACTCCATAGTGTAGCAAACTACTTTTAAAAGCTCTGGTTCATACCCATATTTCCTTTAATTTTCTCATGGTCATACCATAATTGAGTAGCAGATCCAAAATTCAAACTCAGGTCCATAACTTTAAAGCCTATAGACTTTTATTATACCCAGTGTCAACTAAAAAAAAAAAAAAAAAAAGCACAGCCTATAAGCTGAGAATTATGTTTTATTTGGTAAATTTGCTGAGGACTTAGGCCAGGGAGGCAGCTTCTCAGATGGCTCTGAGGGACTGCTCCAAAGAAGTAAGGGATAAGTGACAGTGTATAGTAGCTTTTGAAACAAACAAACAACAACAACAAAAATGGACCATTAAGAGATTATATCAATTAAAGAAAACCAGACATCTCAAATTAATGAATTTAGTGCTTTTCTGTGAATGAGAAGATGCAAAAGTCTTGGCTCACTGAAATTGTTCCTTTGATTAGTACCTTAACAATATAGGGCTAGTATCCTATCTTTTCTCCATATGAATCCTCTCATGTTACACAGTTGGGGGTGGCTGCTGATGGCTTGATGGTGGCATCGTCCTTTGTTTACTAATATGGCAGGCAGCATTTTTTGTCCACATTTTATTTTTGTCCACAGCTTTATTAATACTGAGACCTGCTTAAACAGTAGAGCAGACAATGAACTACACCACAAACCAAGAAGTTTTCTCAGTATATTTACCATATGAATTACAGTATAAACTAATTCTCCAACTTCAGACACAAGAATGTATCCTAAAAGATCATGAAGTTCTATCTAAATTACTCACTCAGCAGAGAGTGTCTCAAAAAAGGATGGAGCAACAACAACTGACCAGGGCTCTTTGTTTTTTGTGTACCTACTACTTCACCCTTAAATTAACACCTTCTCACAGTTTCTCCATTTCTATGGATGACATCACCCTTCATCTCTCTAAATATACCATAAACGGAGTAGCCTGGCTATATGGCCTTGCAGTAGTGATGGGTCCACCTGAAGCCTTCCCCTTCACATGCCTTGTCCAAAACTGTGGAACCACGCAAATAAAATACCTCCTGTGGTTTCACTGTTTTTGTTCTGGCTGCTTCATTTCTAGGGTACCCTACCCAGTTTACTAAATTAGTCTTTCTAGAATTACCTCCAAACTTGTCAACTACTTACTCAAAAGCCCTGGGATTCTCCATTACCTATAAAATAATCATTTCCTTGTCATCTAAAGAACTCTACAATAATAAGTCTCATTTCTACCTTTCCAGTTTCATTTCACATTACACTGAACTGATATCATACATTCCAACCAAAGTGTTCTATTTAATTTTCTGAACATGCACCACAGTTTCTCATCTTGAGGCCATTACTTTAGGCTAAATGACTTTCTTAACTGAGGGTCAATCTATTTAACTTCAGCTGATCATTCAAGACCCACCTCAAATGAATCTGCTGTCTTGCTGATTTTTGTTTTGTAACCACCACCACACCCAGATCTTAACCTCCTTTAAATTCATCATAGGAAATTACTTCAAACATGGTCATTATTTTATGTAATACACAGACATACATGCGCATGCACAGACACCCCTGCATCTCTCTTCTAGATTCAATTACTCATCTCTACATCCCTCATAGTGTGGGGTCTTAAAAATAAGTACCAGTAAGTGCTGCCTGAAATAAATTAAAGTAACCTAAAGCATCTTCTGTAAAATGCTGAAAAGATGCCCCAGTGTATTCATACCAAAATGCATAGGAGTGAACACTACAGAGCTTATCTACAGTAATAAAACTGCCTGACTTCATTAATGCAAGGTCAGAAATACAAGCCAGCTTGGTACAATAAGTACTTTCACATCACCCTCACTCCTACCCCACCATACACCTAGGGACACTTTTTTTAACCAAGTCACAGATGGCATAAGAGAGAAAATGGAAGAACAGCTGGTAGCTCCACAAAGGTACCTTGGGCTTTCTCAGAAGCTCAGTTCAAACTGTCCCCATAGTCAGAACAAAGCAGTGAAAGAAGCAAAACTGACTGGCAATAAAGTACTTTATTTCACTTGAATTGCCTGAATAATAGCTTCTACCCTCTGTTTAGCTTTAACGTAGGTGACCTGGCATGTACAATTGCAGTGTGTGGGCTTCATCAATAACGGCAACAAAGGCATCCTCTGAGAAAGCTGCCAGCAGTATATGCCTTTAGGTGTCGCTGGTCAGTCTGAGCATCAGTAGGCAGGAGAAAAATAGAGAAATAAAAGGAAGAAGGGGGAGTCAGGATGATGAGAGAAGGCAAGCCAGTGGTAGAACAGAGCATCCAGTCCCACTCTTCTGCCGAACAGTCTTATTTGTAAAATGACTGATGAACTCCTTCAAAGATTTAGCTGATATTCTATTTGAATACACCATTTAGTTTACATCTCAAGCAGAAGGAAGACTATGAGAAACCCAAATGGAAAATGCTTTTCATATTTATGTAGCATATTTACCAGAAAAAGAGATTTTTGTTCCAGGTTTGGAGATTGGATGAATAATTCCCTAAGTATATATAATTCTAGATTCAATATACAAACTGAGTTTTCTCTTCTTGGAAGCCTCTCTGGGCTGGAGCTTCATTCTTCAAAATGTCACCTCCTAATTGAAACTTTCACCCAACCCTCCCAGGAAAATGTACGTATTTATAGAATAACCATCAAGTGCTTACTATGTGCCAGGCAATACTTTAAACCCTGAGGATACCATTGTCACATAAGATGCATTGTCTTCAGATCTCATGTAGCTTATATTTTAATAGAGGGAGAAAGACCTAGTGGTATGGCGCAGGGAGGAGAGGGATGAATAAACATAAATAAACCAGATAACTTTAAGTATGTTAAGTGGTATGGCAAAGATAAAAGAGTGTAATAGAGGACTGGCAGGTTTGGGGAGTATTGAAATTGAGGTCACTGGGGAAGGGGAAGAGTTCTCTGAGAAGGGGATATTTGAGTTGTGACCTGAAAAAAAAAAAAAAATAGATGAGAGAGCAAGGGAGAGAGGGAATAAAACTGGGCAAAAAAATATCAACCCAGAGCATTCCAAGGAAATGATCCAGAGCATTTCTGGCAGAGAGGCCCTAAGATGGAAATTAGAATAAGTTTGTTATATTTGGCGTGTGCAAATAAAACCAATGCCAATGTGGCTGGAACACGGTGAATAGAGTTGTTCATTATTGTTTAGTTGTTAAGTTGTGTCCTACTCTTTTAAAACCCCATGGACTGGAGCCCACCAGGGTCCTCTGTCCATGGGATTTCCCAGGCAAGAATACTAGAGTGGGCAGCCATTTCCTTCTCCAGGGGATCTTCCCAACCCAGGGATAGAACCCACATCTCCTGCATCAGCAGGCTGATTCTTAACCACTGAACCACCTGGGAAGCCCAGTGAATAAAGCAGAAAATACTAATGCAGAAAGTGTGACTAACAGGCAGAGGTCAGATATAACAGGCCCTAGAAAGGGAAGTGAATTTGATTCTAAGTTCAGTTATAGAAAGCCTTTTGAGGATTTTAAATAGAGGACTGACAGGATGTAATTTGCATTTTAAAGGATAAATCCAACATCTGTGGGGAGACTGGACAGTGAAGAGCCAGAGAAGAATGAAAGTTTGGATGATAGCTCTCTCAGATGAGAGCTGTCATTGGCCTGGATCAGAACAGAAGCAGTGCTGCCTCCACAATGCTCCTCAGCACCCTGAATGAACCTCCACCACAGAATTATCACACTCAATACTTCTGAATGGGTGTTACCTACATTAGACAATAGCATCATATTTACCTTCCTAGCCCCCATCATACAACGCATGGCTGACTCTCAGTAAATGTTTATGGCATGAATTACAATACTGTGGTCTTCTGTATTGCTGAGAGCTAGCATTGATATCGAAGAAGTCAAAAGCCAAAGATTCCATTCTGGGTCCATGACTCATAGTTCTTCACCTTGCATAGATTATTTGATCCCCAGACTCCCAAGCCTCGGTTTCCTCATCTGTCAAAGCGTATGACACAATTTAATTAATTTCNAGCATTGATATAAAAGAAGTCAAAAGCCAAAGATTCCATTCTGGGTCCATGACTCATAGTTCTTCACCTTGCATAGATTATTTGATCCCCAGACTCCCAAGCCTCGGTTTCCTCATCTGTCAAAGCGTATGACACAATTTAATTAATTTCATGGTTTTGTTAACAGTAAAATAGATAATGGATGAATAGGACATTGTATGAATAAGATTACATTTCAAAGTCCCATTGAAATTTAAGTCTTTATGGTTAGTTCCTCTCTTCTTTTTTTAAACACTTGCCATTTTTATGAGAGAAAAATCTTGCCTCCAAATCACAACTCACTAGAATTAGCTTTTGAAATCTTAGCATATCTACTGAAAATTCGGAAATTCAGAATAACCATTTGATCCTCTCAACTTTCCGATTGTGGTAGATAGTGTAAGAAAGTCCAGGCAATTCCTACCTCCTTCTAAATTCCCTAGTTATTTCCTTACTCCCTGCATAAGAGTGGGCTCTGCTAGTAGAGATCAAAAGCAAATACAAGGGAAGTGCAGTGTAGAGAAAATAGCCCTGCACTTACAGGCAGGAGCCTGGAGTCTCCCACTTGGTTTTGCTACCTTCCAGTGTAGTTTGCTGCATGATTTTAGATGTATCATTTATCACGTCTTGATTTTAAACTTTCCATTATTTTTGAGAAGACTACAAGAAGGGTGTTTAGTTTTCCAAAAAGGGTTCTCTAATACCAACTGAACACCTGACAATTCAGTTCAATGCAGATACTAAATACCTGAAGTTAGTGCTGACCCCACAGGATAAACATTAACCCCACAGATTAAGGCAGTCCCACTAGATCACCTCCACTTCAATACCAGTCAGAAATGGGGTCCCCAAGTTACCTTTACTTCAGCTCAGTTCAGTTCAGTGGCTCGGTCATGTCCGACTCTTTGTGATCCCATGGCCGGCAGCACGCCAGACTTCCTTCTCCATCACCAACTCTCGGAGCTTGCTCAAACTCATGTCCATTGAGTTGGTGATGCCATCCAACTACCTCATCCTCTGTCATCCCCTTCTCCTCCCACCTGTAATCATTCCCAGCATCAGAGTCTTTTCAAATGAGTCAGTTTCTCCCATCAGGTGGCCAAAGTATTGGAGTTTCAGCTTCAGTATCAGCCCTTCTAATGAATATTCAGAACTGATCTCCTTTAGGATGGACTGGTTGGATCTCCTTGTAGTCCAAGGGACTCTCAAGAGTCTTCTCCAACACCACAGTTCAAAAGCATCAATTCTTCTGCGTTCAGCATTTTTTATAATCCAACTCTCACATTCATACATGACTACTGGAAAAACCATAGCTTTGGCTAGATGGACCTTTGTTGGCAAAGTAATGTCTCTGCTTTTTAATACTCTGTCTAGGTTGGTCATAACTGTTCTTCTAAGGAGCAAATATATTTTAATTTCCTGGCGGCAGTCACCATCAGAAGTGATTTTGGAGCCTCCCAAAATAAAGTCTGTCACTGTTTCCACTGTTTCTCCATCTATTTGCATGAAATGATGGGACCAGATGCCATGATCTTAGTTTTCTGAATATTGAGTTTCAAGCCAACTTTTTCACTCTCCTCTTTTACTTTCATCAAGAGTCTCTTTATTTCTGCCATAAGGGTGGTATCAGCTGCATATCTGAGGTTGTTGATATTTGTCCTGGCAACCTTGATTCCAGCTTGTGCTTCATCCAGTCCAGTATTTCTCATGATGTACTCTGCATATAAATTAAATAAGCAGGGTGCCAATAAATAGCCTTGATGTACTCCTTTCCCAGGGTTCCCAAAATGCACCCATCAGTTGCAAAAATTTGCTAGAATGATTCACAAAACACAGGAAAGTACTATACTTGAAGTATTATTATAAAGGCTACAGATTCCCTGGTGGCTCAGCTGGTTAAAAATCCGCCTGCAGTGCAGGAGACCTGGGTTCGATCCCTGGGTTGGGAAGATCCTCTGGAGGAGGGCATGGCAACCCACTCCAGTATTCTGGCCTGAAGAATTCAATGGACTGTATAGTCCATGGGGTCAGAAAGAGTTGGATATGACTGAGAGACTTTCACTATAACCACACGGCAACTTCAGGAACAGACAAATGGAAGGAATGCACAGGACAAAGTATTGGAGGAGTGGGAGTATGCAGAGCTTGCAAGCCCTCCCAGTGCATCAGTGTGTTCTCCTAGAAGTCCACTTAGCCTTGTTTTATAGTTTCTATCAAAGTTTCATTAAAAACACAGCAAGACATGACCAATTAAATCATTGACCACAGGTGATTCAACTCAATCTTCAGCTCCTCTCTCTTCCAGCAGGTTGATGGGTGAGGCTAAAACTTCTAAGCCTCTAATCAGGTGGACTGCTTTCCTAATGGGGACAAGTCCCACTCTAAAGCTATCTAGGTATCCCTCAAAGTGTCACCTCATTATCAGAAACTCAGGTGTGTGGCTCCTTATGAAAAATAAGACATTCTTATTACTCAGAATTCCTGGGGTTTAGGGCTCTGTGCCAGAACCAAGGTCCAAATATATATATTTATTACATCACAAAGCATACTTCACTAGATTGTTTCTAAGTCCTTTCCCAGTTGTAAACTTTTTTTTTTTTTACTGTTTTCTTTATACCCGTTTCTGAAGGCAAGTTCTGTGCTAATGGCCACAGAACCATGTGAATATAGGTGTATGTGAATTTTAGCACAAAAGTAGAATGAGATTTTGTTAGTTCAGCATTACTTATAACAAAAAGAAAAGATTCTCAATACTAATGAAATTTCCCAAAACTAGGTAGAAAGAGAAATAGAACAAAAACAACAATTTAGGGGGTGAGGGAAGAAAGCACGTTAATGCAATAAGTCCCATGAATTCTAACTTTTTTGTAGATTTAATTGTATTTTAAACTACAAATAATAGCAAATGTTTTCCTACAGAAAATTCAAATAAAAATATACATTTTCTGGGAGGACTCCTTGAAATATATTCAAGATAATCAAATTAAGCAATCAAATATATACACATTCAGGAACAAAAAAAATACGAATATTGGTATACTATTCACAACAATTTAACTAGTCATCAAAACATAAATTTCCAAAGCACCACATTAATCTAGGGCTTTTATAAATCTAACAGAACGTTAGCCAAATTCCTAATTATAAAAAGGAAAACAAAAAAAGAGGAAACTGGCTTTAGGCTTGATGAGTCAGACAGAGTGAGAAATTTCCATTCTCATGTTTTTGCCACACTACTGTGTTTGTGGGAATTTCAAGTAGAGATTTGTCACTGCGGGGATACAAAGGCAACTAAAGTAACGATTTCACTCTCTGCACTGAAGGCAAAGTAGATGTTATATTTTCTTCAGATCATTTTCTGTACATTCTTTCACGGCCAATAACAAGTGATCATAAAGTCACTGACAAACACTTTGTTACTAGCAAGTAATCATAAGACAGATTTTGACAACTAAACATGAAATTATTCCAAACTGTACCAAAGGCATCTTAAATGTCAGTCGATATAAAGGAAAGTCACATTTATAGCACCACCTTGTGAAAACGTAAAGAACTGACTTGCCAAAGTAGCAAACAGAAGGCAAGCTTTTCTAAGCTCCTTAAAGGAAACTGCTTTAAAAATTAACTTATTTTTTCATTGTCTTTTTGTTCTTTCCCAATATATATGTATGTTAATAGGCAACTCAATTTGGAAAGTTTTTTTAACTCATTTTCAGTATTTTCCTGTAAGCATAATTAAATCATTTTTGTATTAACTACTGGAAACACATGGACTAAAACTCTGTGTGCTGTCCTTAAGCATTTATGAATTTATATTTAGTGAAGCAAAAAATTCGTCATCTTCCTTTTCTGTCTCTCAGTGTTCTCTTCTCTTTTTTCCCTCCCTTCCTCCCTTCCCTTCTTTTTTCCCTTCTTCTAACCTCATTTCTTGTCCCTCCATAGGTACAAGGACATTCAATTTTAAAATGAATGGAAAAACTAGAGGCCAGGGAATTCATTTATAATAGTTTTACATCATAGGGCATAAATCAGAGAGGCATAAATTGTATGACTATTATCTAGTATTCCAATCGATACTTGTTCTACAAATTAAAAGTATAAAATTTATGGATGTTATTATGACATTGGTCTTCTGAATTTCAGGAAGAAGACTCATTAATGCTTTACTCATTAAATTTTGTAAAACGTCATTTATTTTTCTAATTATTTGCAACGCGTACAATTACCTAGTCCAGTGGTTTTTAGATATTAGCTTGGATAAGAAACATTTAGAGTATTTGGTATTTTTTACCAACCAGATATCTATCCCTTTTCCCAGGCATTGATTCCAGGGAACTGAAGTTGGGACTCTATGCCTTGTTTTTTCACCAGCACACAGTAATTCTAAGGTGACTGATCTATGGGCCACTCTCTGAGGAACACCTCAATGACTCTATAACATTTCATTTTACCACTTGAATCTGTTGATTCTCTTTATTCCCATTTAATCACTTTATTTTCCTCTTCTATCATATTTTTCCATGGACTATCTTGGCCCTAGATTTGCTGTTCTTCTATTCTTATATTTCTCAATCTTTTGAATTCCTCAGTATAAAATGGATTTATTATCAAGTGTCTGACTTGGAGTAAGAGGACACTCTGTTAATTTCCAGAACAAAGGAAACACTTAAAGGTTCAACAATTAACAATATCCAGACAAGATTTTGAGTTCTTAAGGAAGTGTTTGTCCATTTCCACTGCAGCATTCCCTTGACCTAGCACAACAACTATCACTAATAGACAGTCAATAAACAGTTACTAAATAATGACCAAATGAATAAATACACATTGAAAAAAATTTAGCTTGAAATAACCACTAGAAAAGTACTCAGTTACTGATACTGACCCTTAAAATGATCTGCACTAACTTCCTCATTTTACAGATACACAGAGGTACACAGAGTCCCTCCTGGGGCGCTTGCCTTGAGCAAGCCACTTACAGAAACACAAGCCAAGTCTTCTGACTCCTAGTACATGCTTTATCCAATTGTTTTCTTACTAAATAACCTTTTGGAAATTTAGTCACTGTTTTTAAATAATATGTTTTCCCTTTATTTCTTTATTATTCTTTATTGTTCAGTTTTAACCTGACTGTTTAGGATTTCTGAGGACTGCTATCTCTCCACTCCTGTTCTCTGACCTTCAACCTCCAAAATCGTATTATCTTCAACTTCAAAATTTGCCTGAATAAAATCCTTAACCAGAAAAGAAGAGGTACAGCTGTACTCTAAGCACAGCTCTACTCACTACAATCATTTTAACTTTTCTAACTGAAATTCCTATAGTCAGGCATTTATAGAGTATGCTCAGTAACTGTGTTTTTACCACATTCAAGGTGTATCATTAGTCTCCTTAGTTTGTAGAATAATTGGGCAG
The DNA here is from genome assembly GCA_006410635.1 of Cephalophus harveyi. Classification (NCBI taxonomy): domain Eukaryota; kingdom Metazoa; phylum Chordata; class Mammalia; order Artiodactyla; family Bovidae; genus Cephalophus; species Cephalophus harveyi. Next base: position 524,467 of record SJYT01079832.1, on the reverse strand, counting down.
AGGGAAACAAATATGTGAACACACACATGTGATGAATGTACACACTGTTTATACATTATAAATGTGTGCAAATACACATATAAATAATGAAAAAGAAGCCATTTGGGATGCTAGAGAGAGCTTTATAGAAGCTATTGTGTAACATGATTCTGAGCTTTGGTTCTGCCACTAGCTTTTGCAACATTTCCTTCCTTCTCTCAACCCTGTCCCCACTTTCCAAATCAGAGATTTGAGTTTAGTGGTCTAGGGAGGCCTAAGATTCCTTCCAGAAGCAGTGTCTTAGGAATCTTAAGGTTACAGAGTGGGCAAATTGCTCACAGTCTAAATGATCTAACTTGCACAGTGTTGAAGTTAGAACATGAGTTGTACATAAGAAAAGATTAGACCATAATTCTACTGTCAGCCCATTTCTAGTCCACATGGACAGTTCTCCACCTAGTGAAGGAAAGTTGGAACTTAAGCCGTCGTTTCTGTCATTAGCCGATTGTACTGTGCTGTGCTTAGTTGCTCAGTCGTGTCAACTCTTTGCAATCCATGGACTGTAGCCCACCAGGCTCCTCTGTCCATGGGGATTCTCCAGGCAAGAATATTAGAGTGGGTTGTCATGCCCTTCTCCATGGGATCTTCCCAACTCAGGGATTGAACCCAGGTCTCCCACATTATAGATGGATTCTTTACCAGCTGAGCTACCAGGGAAGCCCCATTAGCCCACTGAGTGAGTGAGTGAGTGAGTGAGTGAAGTCGCTCAGTCGTGTCTGATTCTTTGCGACCCTGTGGACTGTAGCCCGCCAGGCCCCTCTTGTCAATGGGATTCTCCAGGCAAGAATACTGGAGTGGGTTGCCATTTCCTTCTCCAGGGGATCTTCCCAACCCAGGGATCGAACCCAGGTCTCCTGCATTGCAGGCAGATGCTTTATCCTCTGAGCCACCAGGGAAGCCCCATTAGCTATTAGTAAATAATAGCCCATTAACTATTAGTAACGGAGAAGGCAATGGCACCCCACTCCAGTACTCTTGCCTGGAAAATCCCATGGACAGAGCAGCCTGGTAGGCTGCAGTCCATGGGGTCGCTGATCAGACACGACTGAGCAACTTCACTTTCACTTTTCACTTTTATGCATTGGAGAAGGAAATGGCAACCCACTCCAGTGTTCTTGCCTGGAGAATCCCAGGGATGGCAGAGCCCAGTGGGCTGCCATCTGTGGGGTCGCACAGAGTCGGACACGACTGAAGCAACTTAGCAGCAGCAGCAGCAGCAGCTATTAGTAAATCTATCCCACCCACTCCCCACACTCTTCATTCTCAGACTGAGTTAAGACATCACTGAGGGTTGTTCGTATGTCTCCAAAGCGCATCAAGTTCACAGATATTAGTCTCCTCTCTTGGCTTCATCGTAGGCACCACTCACTCTATTTTTTACAGAAAGATCCATTCTTTCACTTTCAAGAACCCAAATAGGAACCTTTTACAAAAGTTTATTCTTTAACCTGAGAACTGAACTTCACAAGGTTCATGAGATGGTTAAAAAAACAAAAACAGAAGCAGCTGGATGAAGAATTCTCTCTCTGCTACTTACTATCTCTAAGACCTTGAACAAGCTCCATAATTGTGCCGCGCCTCTATGAGGATTATAACAGCCACCTCACAAAATCAGTGTTGTCATCAAAGATGATGATGTTCAAAGAATCAATCTCAGAGCATAGCCCATCACAAGTGATGAAAAACAGTTACAATACCCAAGAGGCCCTTCCCATACCTCACATTTCAGAGAGACGTGTGAGAGAAAAATCCCATTTTACATAATTTGAAGTCTGTAAAAATATAATGTTATTGTCATTCTCTGAGAAAGTTCAGTGCTGTGCAAAGAACACAGAAAGCTGCCCACATACATCCTGCCACTGTCATTTAGGAAGACGTTTTAATTTCACAAAATTAAATGCAGCTCTACCTGTTTTCTACCTGATTTCTGACTTGATATGTGGCTAAATCACTTGACCTCCCTGCGTGTTCAGGACCCCATCCGTGCAGGACGAGGATGGAGCTGGACGACCTCTAATCGTCCTTCCTGTTCAGGGACTGCAGCGGTGCAGCCAGCTGGAGGCTCTGCCACTTAAGCCCTGCGCCCGCTGGCCGAGTGCCAGGACGGCTCCCTGGCTTCCTCCTCCCGCGGGAAGGGCTTCCCTGGGCGACCCAGGAGGCTGCCGGTTGGAGCGGGGGCGGCTCTCCCGCGCAGCTCCGGAGAGGCGAGAGGCGGCGAGGCGAAAGCTGTCTACCCACCATCAATAATGCGGTCTTTTGTCAGCAATAAATTCCCTCCAAAATTAATGAAACAGCCCTTTTAAATTCTCATGTCACTGCCTCCTCTCGCAGGAGCTGGGCTAGGCCTCCTGCTCTCTAAATAAATATAAAAGCCGTATAAATTGTCTGGAGGCGATATCTAGCCTGCAGGGCACAATCTAATCTTCTCGACCGCCTACAGAAACAAGGAGAAGGATGGAAACCCAGGATCGATGCTTGCTCTCCGTTGCAGAAGGCACAGCATTCCATCACCCACCCGGAGCAGGGCAGGGCTCTGCTGGCATCCGTCGCCCTGGTCACTCACTCTGCTGTAGTCTGCATGTGACCTGGTCCTAGAGTATAGATACCGTTAAGGAATATTAAGGCAGAGGGATAACCCCTTCCTTTTACCGGTGAAGACGCCAAAGCCCAGAGGAAAAAGCAAAGGACCACAATCTACCCTCTAGTGTCTTAGTGTTCTAAATCCTAGCTTCTCAGATTTTAATGTGCATGCAGTAGTTGGGGGTGGGTGGAGGTTGGGTTGTGCATTTCTGTAAAGTTCCCAAGTGCTGCTTCTGCTGCTACTGGTGGTACTGCATGCTTCTGCAGGAGCACAGGTGGGGCAAACCACAAGCTCCAGCGGGGCAGAGCCCGACTTGTTGGTTTTTACTGTTTCCAGCAACTGACACAATGTCAATTAATTGGTGCATTAAAAAGGCAGCATTTTATGATTAGAAATTTGTACTCTGGAGTCATCCTACCTAGGCTCACATCCCAGCAGCACCACTAACAAGTTGTGTGCCTTGGGCAAGTTATTTAACTTCTCTATACCCCAGTTTTATCAACTATAAAATTGTATTACTAAAAATATGTGTCTTACAGAATTGTTCAGATGGGAGGGAAACGAGCTAATATATTTTATATATATATATATACAAAGCTATTAGAACCGTATCTGGAGAGTGGTATAACACAAAATGTGACTTGATTCAGGTCTCATTTGGAAGATCTTAGATCTTCTAAGGGCTATCACTCATATCTCGGACATTATAGTTCAGTGTTAGCAAGCAGTATCTAGCAGAAGAACATTCTATTTATTTAGTTACAAAACATGACATATCCATCTAACAAACCTGTAGAGTTATGAAATGTGAATGTAAATCACATGAAAAGATATCCTCTAGTCAAATGTGGCAAATAAATGAACACAAACACTTAAGCCAACCAGCAACTCAAACACATATGACTTAGTAATATGAAGGAGTCCAAGCTTTTTGGTGACACATATTTGAGTTCAAAACCTGATCATCCACATTCAAACAGTGGAAAGGTAAGCCAGCCATTTGCTCAAAAATGGGACGGGGATAAAATGGAGAAATATTTATCTAGCTTAGAGGGTTGACATGCAGAATAAACGAGATAATGTTCATATGGCATATAATGCTGCCATGTACATAACAAAAGCTCAAAAAAGAATAGCTTGTTATGGTAATAGTAGTAAAGCCATAAAACATTTACAACAGGTGCAGACTGAAAAAAAGCAACTAATTGTTTTCCAACTAGTGTCCCTAAAGGCAAGGCCCCTTAAGTCTCACAAAGGAAATGTGGACTAGAAGAATGTTCAGGCTTTCTCCAGCTTTGATAGATAACGATGCATAGTTTGACTCCAACATACTAGAAACTTTTAGCCTGGAGCCTGGACTGGAGGTTGTGTCAGGCTGTCTAGTGAGGGACCAGAATAGGGCCTGTGTAGACCTAAAACGTCTGCATGCACTCAGACACTAGAGAGAAATGGTGGATTGTCATATAACCTTGAGTTCTAAAAGGAGAATGATGAATCTTAGGATTTAATATTTAAGCCACAGTGTCCTGAATGATAGTATACAGCAACTGATTTCATGTGGGGAAACTGAGACATGGTTTTTCTCTCTGATAAAAAATTAGGTATGTATGCATCAGTAACCTGAGTCATCAATATAATCAAAAGCCCATATGTCCACTGTCAAACAGTAACTCCATTAGTACATGCTTGAAAGTTCAAAAGAACATCTGTTAGGGAGAATTTCTGGAATCAATAAACTCTCATATATACATATAAAGTCCTTAGAAGTTGTCAACAACAACAAAAACTGGACAAACTAAAGCCCATGACTTTTCTTGAATTTACCAGATAACAGAGATTACAGGCAAACCTGCTACACCCAAAATCTGGAGAAACAGGTTAATCCAGAGAATTACAGCAACCAAAACCTACTTAAGTGAAGCCAAAATCATCAGACCCTAAGCTGGTAGGAACATTTAAATGATTTTCTTGATGAATTATTGGTAGCTGACTGTGGTCTAATGTAAGAGTGAGGAAATTGTAGGGACTGCAGTCTTAGTGGGGGCTCCACATTTTTATGGGCTTTCCCTCCAGAAACCCCAACTGTGAGAATCCCAGAAAAATCTCATCATGGGTTCTGGCAGGGGGATGTGAAGAAACACCATAATGCACTATACCCAGAGTTTTCTCCATAGCAAAGGCTTATGCGCCAGGAAAAAAACATATTGCCTGAACACAATTTTGATACCATCTCCTAGCTAAGGAAATGGAATTCCTCTTTACTCTCCCTAGTCCCCTAAAGAAATCTTGACTAACCTAAGGGAAAAAGAAATCAGTCATTCAGGACAGTGCTTCAAGAAAATAATTGGAAACTGTAACCAGGAAAGGAAATGGAGTCAGGGGAAGAAAAAAATGTGATTGAAAAAATTACTTTAGGTCCCAGTCAGGTACATGGCTCTACTGAAAAACAGTCTAAATTGGACTTTTATCAAATACCCTCCCAACTCCCATACCTTACCACCACACCAACATGGCTCTAGTATAACAACCATGGATTAGAGCAGAAAGGCCTATGAATGGACTCCCTTTGAGAAGTACATGGGGAAGCCAAGAAGTGAGGAGAGGAGGGAGACAAATACAAGGATATGACAGACTGGTACAAAGTTTATGTGAAGAGACAAAGACCCAGAATACGCAACACAATATTGAAGAACAAAGTTGTAGAACTGACACTAACCAACTTTAACACTTACTATAAAGCTGCAGTAATAAAAACAGTACTGGAGAGAGAATAGACAAACAGATCAGTGGAATAGAAGAAAGAGCCCAGAGAAAGACCCACATAAAACTGATCTTTGATAAAGGAACAAAGGCAATGCAAGGAGCAAAGATAGTCTCTTCAACAGTGATGAAACAATTGGACATCCACAAGTAAAAGTAAATCTAGACACAGACCTTACATCCTTCACAAAAATTAACTGAAAGTGGATCACAGACATAAATGTAAAACAAAAAACTAAAATTCCTAGAAAATAACATAGGAGAAAACATAGATAATTTGGTAATGACAATGACTTTTTTAAAGATTTTTTTTTTAATGTCCTACCACTGTTAAGATTTAAGTGGCATGCTTTGTCTTTATTTATTTTAAAAAATTTTTTTGACCATGCCACGGAACATGTGGGATCTTTGTTCCCTAACCTGGGATGAAACCCATACCCTGTACAGTGGAAGTACAGAGTCCTAACCACTAGACCACCAGGGAAGCCCCAAAAATGACTTCTAACATACAACACCAAAGGCACAATCTAAGTAAAAAAGAGAAAAAAACACTATAAGCTTGACCTCATTAAAATTAAAACTTCTGCTCTGTGAGAGACAGTGCCAAGTAAATGAGAAGACAAACCAGAGACTGAGGAAAATATTTGTAAAAGATAATTCTGATAAAGGACTAAAATCAAAAATATACAGAAAACTCTCAAAACTCAACAACACAACAAAAATTTTTGATGGGCAAAATTTTGATCAGATCCCTCACCAAAGAAGATATACACATGGCAAACAAGCATATGAAGACCTACACGGATAACTGTCTTCAGGGAAATGCAAATTAAAACAACAAAGAGAAACCACTGCAATCTTATTAAAATAAGTAATATCTTTTAAAAATGACCAATTCCAATTGCTGGTACAGATGCAAAGGAACAGAAACTCTTATTTATTCCTCATAGGAATGGAAAATGGTACACCCATTTTGTAAAATAATTTGGCAGTTTCTTACAAAGCTAAATATAGTCTTAACATATTATTCAGCAGTTTCACATTTAAGCCTTAACTCAACTGATTTATAAACTTATACCAACACAAAGATCTGTATGCAAATATTTATAATAGCTTTATTTATAATCATCAAGATAGATTTTAAAAGGTGAACCAAGCTGTGGTACATTCATACAATGGAATACCATTGAGTGAAAAGAAGAAATAAACATAAGATGAATTTTAAACCCATGTTTCTAAGTGTGAGAAGCCAGTCTGAAAAACCTACATCCTGCATGATTCTAATTATATGACACTGAAAAAAGCTAAATTATGGAGATGGTAAAAAGATTAGTGGTTGATAGGTGTTTGGAGAGTTAAGAGGTGAAGAAGAGTGAATAAGTAAAGTAGAAAGAAATTTTTAAGATGGTAAGGAAAATATTCTGTATTATACTGTAATGGGAAGAAGGCAATGGCACCCCACTCCAGTACTCTTGCCTAGAAAATCCCATGGATGGAGGAGCTTGGTGGGCTGCAGTCCATGGGGTTGCACAGAGTCGGACACGACTGAAGTGACTTAGCAGCAGCATACTGTAATGGTGTTTACATGGCATTATACATTTGTCAAAATTCATAGAAATTTACAATACAAAGAGTGGGCCTTCATGTATGAAACTTAAGAGAAATCGTTTATGAGGCTGGAGAATCCCAGGACAGAGTGCAGACTGTGACTAAAATCCAACTGTACCACAAGTTTATAAGTAACTTCACTGAAGGGGATGGAAGGAAATGTGCTGATCCAAGTAACTGTGGAAATGAGTAGAATCTGTAAGACTGAAGTGAAAAGGAACTATACAGAGCACTGTACTTCAAAGTCATTTCCCTCGTGGACTGATTAAGGAGTTTTGAAATCACTATGCATATATACTGCAATTTAAACATCAGATAAATGGATGACAGAGAGTAGGAAACGAGTGTCTCACTGTCATAATGGGAAGTTTTAGATAATCAAGATTAGGAGACTATAATGAACCACGTGATAACAGATTAGAGTTGGAGACAGAGTGTGAGCACATATCTGGGTCAATTTTGACAGAGATGATTATTATCAATAAATGAATATACACAGCATAAACTTAGACATTTTCCCTTGCTCTGTCAGGTGATAATGAGTAGTAACAGTGAGCACAACTAGCACCAGATACCACATTTTAAATAGTGTTAGTTCAGTTGCTCAGTCATGCCCGACTCGTTGCGACCCCATGGACTGCAGCACGCCAGGCCTCCCTGTCCATCACCAACTCCTGGAGCTTGCTCAAACTCATGTCCATTGAGTTGGTGATGCCATCAACCATCTTAAATTAAATTTAACAATTTAAATAGGTCAAATTGTTTTAAATGCTACTTAAATTGTAAATTTAAATTACTTTAAACAGTATTTTTAAAAGTCATTTTTCAATAAAAGATACCAGGGCTTCTTCAAGAAATGGTTAATTCTAGGGCTATGAATGGAAATATACAAGATGAGCTTGTAGCATATGGTATTGCCAGAAAATAACAAAGGGCTCAAAATATACAATAATGGGAATATGTCAAATGGATACAGGAGCCAAATGAAGAACTCCCAATGGCTAATGCTGGAACAGGTTGAACACAAAGTAAAGTTGAAATTTCACCCCCATGAGTCCACACTGATATAAATATTGAAAAAAAGAGAAAAAAAGAAATGGTAGAGATTAAACAAAACCCCCCATGGGAGAGATTCCAAATAATTTATATAGATACTCAGCCTAAAAGAAAATAACCACACTCCGTGAATATATCTTAGCCAAAAGGAACCTAAGAAGACGTGACAAATATTTGCAGTATTTTATCTTGGATGAGAGTTTTGGATCAAAAAAAGGGAAGCAGGCAAAAAATTGAGTAAATCTGAATAAAGTATAGGCTTTAGTTGATGATAAAATATCAATATTGGTTCATGAATTGTAACAGATGCACTATGTCAGATGTTAACAATAAGGAGAAGTGGATATGGGATGTATGGGAACTCTCTATCTTCACAATATTTCTATAAATCTAAAACTCTTCCGTGGGTTTTTCTGGGGGCTCAAATGGTAAAGAATCTGCCTGCAATGTGGGAGACCTGGATTAGTCCCTGTATTGGGAAGATCCCCTGGGGAAGGGAATGGCTACCCACTGTAGTAAAACAAGAAGTTATCTAGACAAAAAAGTGAGTGTCTTTCAAATATCTGTGAAAACACAATGCTTCCTGGGACTTATTCTTTAATCTGTTATCAGTCACTTACATATTAGTAAGTAGAGAGATGTGAGATCAAATTCTGGTCTGAAGTCTGCAGAAAGAGAAGAAAGAGTTCCGTGACTCTTGAACGTAAACAGGTTAAAAGCAGGGTGTGTGGGGGTCATGATATGCTAGGTGGATGAGTATACACTCTAATTTTACATCCCTGTGACAGAAAAGTCAGTCAGATAACATAAGCTACAGGATGCTTTGGGAAAGAATAGAAAGAGCAGTTTGGTACTCTTCCTGTATTATTTAGGTCAAGTCATTTCCTAGCTTCGGCCTCAGTTTTTCCATGCACATAATCAGGGAATGGATTATAGCATTTAAAGAGTCATTCAGCTGTATCTTTCTATGATGCCACAGTATTGTTCTATCATATGCTAAATGATAGGGGAAATTAAAAAGAGGCAGAAAGTTTAGTTAAATTCACCTTACCTCTTATGTCAATTTCATAACCCAGGGAAAAGGCCTATTGCATTTCTCATATGACACAAGATCTCCTACTTAAAAAAGGAACCAAGTGAAATTCAATTTCACATTTGATTTTTGGTAACAAAAAAAAAATTGATTTTTAAACAGAAAATTTGCATTTGATCAGAAAAAGGGAACGTGTAGTTGGCTTATTCTTTTTGTTTGGTTACACTTCACAGAAACAGATCCATAAAGTATAATATCTGTATGTCACAGAAAGAAGAAAATTATTTATGTCATAAAAGAATAGAAGCATATATCTGTTTAAATAAATTAGCATTTAAAAGGACATTCTCCACTTCCTATACGGATTGCCACTTCATGAAATCTCTCAGATGTAACATTATGAAACTCAAGTCTCACTGCCAAGATTTCATACAAAGAGAGATCAAATCAAGAAAAAAAGCTAATGATTATAGGCCTGTTTTATTTACTGGAGAAATTGATAAAGGAATAAACAAACTAGCAAAAATAAAGAATTGTTTCAATCTAATTTGCAGTTGTTTTACACAGTAGAATTCCTACTAAAAATTTAATCTTAAAAGACAGAACCAATAGAAAAAGAGAATTCATTTATAGCAATTTAATCTTAAATTTTTATTACAGTTTCCTGATAGTACTGATACTTGATGTGTGTACGTTGAGAGTCAGTGTGATTGATGAGGGGAACTCTTTGCAACTTTGATTGTTAGAGCCATGCTAGATCTTGGAGAACATCAATTCAACTGTCATATGTTCCAGTTGAGAAGTCTGATACTTGAGAGACATAAAATAACTAACCTAGAGTCACACAGTAAATTTATACCAGGGTCATTACAAAATCTCACATCATGAGAGTCTTACTTTAGTGTTGCTTTAACCACATTAAAAGATATAGAACTAGGCAGGAATATTCAGGAATTTTGTGGGCCAGAGGTTAAACAATTGGCAACTTTAAATTGACAATGATGGGTGGATTTCATCACAGAAATGAACAAATATTAAAAGTGTTGCCTTTTTTTTCTTTCCTTTTAGGGAGTTGGTTAAACAACACACCATTGGCCTTAGTCCTCAAGTTACAATTAGATAATAGTGGGTTTCATAAAAAATAAACTTGATACTAAAGACTACGAATGTTGATATCTTAAGGCCATTCTTAGCATTTCTAAGTGATGGTGTATTCTATCTATGTAGGAAAAGCTTAGAAATAGCATTCCATATTTGTAAAGAGTTACAGTTGAACATACGTGAAATTTGTATAACTGTGATTGATAGAGAATGTCAATCCACAGTACAGAGAATTGAGGATTTCAGTTTTGGTTGTGCTTCTCTTGTACTGATTTCTTACCAAATTAGAAATAGGTATAACTATTTTGGGCTTCCCAGGTGGCACTGGTGGTAAAGAATCCACCTGCCAGTGCAGGAGACATAAGAGACACGGGTTCAGTCCCTGGGTTGGGAAGATCCTCTGGAGGAGGGCATGGCAACCCACTTCAATATTCTTACCTGGAGATTTCCATGGACAGAAGAGCCTGGTTGGCTACAGTCCATGGTGTCACAAACAGTTGGACATGACTGAAGCAACTGAGCATGTACCTATAGTTATTTTATGAAAGCAGGGTTATTTTTATGGTGATGTTATCAAGATATGGTGATTAGTTAACTTAGCCAAAAAGTCAGTGAGTCTAACCTGGAGAGGAGCATGAGTGGCTCCTGGGAAGCACTGAGAAGCCAAGGGAAGAACAAAATATAGGGAACAGATTGCAAGGATATATGAACCTGATCAAGGAAGAGAGAGGCTCACAGGACTTCTTTCAAGTCCTTTCTCTTCAATTTGTTGCTGTGACTTGGTAAAAAAAATTGCTGACTCAATTCTCAGACTTGGATGACCTAACTTCATTATAGAAACTATCATAGTTAATAAATATCATCGAGGCTTAACTAACTGAATGGACAGACATTCTTTGAAGTCTGGGAAATGAAAAAGTGATGCATTTCATGTGTATAACAGAATTTGAGGCCTTTATGAGACCCTCAAATGAAGAAGGCCAATTCGCAGTCTGACATATGATTCTATAGCAGGGTTTTTCTATTTCAGCTCAATTGACTGCTTGGGCTGGATCATTTTTTGTTGGGAGTTGAGGGGAACGGGGGTATCCTGTGCCTAGAAACATGCTTTTCAGCAGTATCTGGCCTAAAGCCATTACATAGCAGTAACACACTCCTCCCCTGCTCATCAAGAAAGTCTCTGCTGCTGCTGCTAAGTCACATCAGTCGTGTCCGACTCTGTGCGACCCCATAGACAGCAGCCCACCAGGCTCCCCCATCCCTGGGATTCTCCAGGCAAGAACATTGGAGTGGGTTGCCATTTCCTTCCCCAATGTATGAAAGGGAGAAGTGAAAGTGAAGTCGCTCAGTCGTGTCTGACTCTAGCCATTGCCAATTTTCCCCTGGAGGAAACATCTGCTCCCAGTTGAGAACCATACATATATAGTGTGGAAATATAAAAAGTCTACAGTCAAGAAATAGATTTGGAAATCACCTTTGAGGCAATTGTTAAATCTTAAATAATGGTGGAAATTCTGCAGAAGCATGTTTAAGGTAAAATAAATAAATAAGAAGCCAAAGTCATTGGCGACGTTAGAACCCTTTCTGTTGTAAATGATAGTTATCTAACTCGAATTAAAGAAATAATGAAACTTATTGGACTTCTAGAAATAAATGTTGTTAACACTGATATTTAAGGAACCAGAATAATGTCCTCATGAAGGAAAAGAAAGAACAGGCAATGATGTAAAAAGAAACCCAGAAAAAATGGTAATAAATAACAAGGAGATTCATTATCTTCTCTACTCAACTCATACTGAGCCTCCCTGCTTTGAGACTGAGTTCAACTTTCCTGTTTTCACTGAAGTTATTATTATATCTTCACTCATTACTATCATTCTTGTCTCTGATTCCTTTTCTTAGTGACTATGCCAACCAAGCTTTACCTTTAAGTGGGCTCTTTTCAGCAGTATCTGTTTCTGTTTTGTAAATTCTGTTCTTCTCCTTCCAGCTAGCTTTCTATTTCCTGAAGGATAAAAGCTTGTCATGCTGTAGTAGACATCCAGAGCCTCTGACAGGCTCAGTGTAGTTAGAAAGTCAATAGATATTTCAATATTAAAAACTGATTGGTGCCATATATTGTTAATTTAGAAGAGTATCATTTTAGTAAACATTAATGAGTATTTTCCTCATGCACCACACTTTGTTCTAGGCACAACCAGAAAAAATAAAGATGCCACACAAACTCAGAGCAATACTAGCTTAACATCACTCTCCAGTGGTGCTCCCTTTCTATACCCCCTACCAACATGCTAATTACTACTTAATCTCAAAGAGAGGTAAATCTGGCTTCATTTTCCTTCTAAACTTCAAACTTATTTTCCCACTAAAACGTTCTAAGACACACCTAGAATTATTTTGCTTGAACCCAATCTGTGTTTCTAACAAGAATATGGTATGCTATTTAGAAATAGTACTAAATGAGGAATAGAAAGACATTTCCATTCTTACATTACCGCTAACTTTTACTATGAAATTTCATAAAAGTATTGTCCTTGCTGGTCATCAGTTTCCCACTCTGTAAGGTAGTTTGATAAATGATTTCTAGGTGCTCTTCTAATTTTGACATAGGATTTAGTGATTTATCTCAAGTAAGTCATTTTACTTGATGTTTGACTGCAGCATCTGTAAAGTCTTATGCACTGTAGAAGACAGCAATACACAATGTATATATTTCAATGATTGGAAAAAGTAATTTAGTAAAAGCATCAAATGAGTTTTCAGCTTTATAATAAGTCATGTCAGTTGACAACATTTCTTTTTTGTGGCAAACGGATCTAGTTCATCTTGGCAATAAGACAGAGGTGGATAGACCTATGAATACTATTGCAACTAATTCTGCTTCCAGCTACTTTGAGAGAATGCTGAGGTTAGCAAGACAGTGAGGTGGGCAATAAATTGCTTTTTGTATAGATGGATATATTTTACTTTCTATCACAAGACTGCCTAATAAGTGAGTCCCTTGAGCACAAGTTGGCTTCTATGAATATTATTTAATCTTCTCATTTCATCGCTTTAATTTAAATAATATCCCATATTTTACTTTATCTACAGATAGCCAAGCTTTATCATCACAATGCCATGCTGAAAAATCACCACTTCCTATCCAATGGGAGCCTATTTGATGAGTTTTTTGCTGTGGGCAGGGATGCCTTGCACATATATTTTATGCCTCCTGTCTAATGCTAATAATCATGCAAAATAAAAAGAGAATTTGTGACTCCCTTTGTTTTGTAGAGTTCCTGGAAGTTAAAGACTGTGCACAATGACTACTGAGTTAAATGTGCCAGTTACTTGTGTTTTAAGCTATGTATATGAATTGCAAACATTCACATTTGCAGAATATAGCCATCTGCAAACTACTTCCATGCATTTCCAAATATTGCACACATAATAATAATTGAAAAGAAAAATAATTAACTGGGTGCTTCCACCCTAATATCTCCTACTGATAAATTTTGTTGTGGTTGGTACTTCCTTCCAGCCTTTGCTTGTGCAGACATAATTTACATTTGGGTTTTTTACATTGCATAACTTTTCTCATTCTGCCTCACAGTCATTGTAATGTAAAATGGCTGCTTAACATCCAATTTCTCATGCTCAGACTAAGCCAAATGGTACTTATTTGCCATTTCTTATACCCAGGCCATGATCTGGGGCCTCAGAACCTTTGCATGTACTATTCCCATGCCTTAAAAATGTAGACCCATCTTCCACATGTTCACATTCTATACATACTTATAGGTTGAGTTCTAGGAATATGATTTCAGTAGAAGTTTTCATCTCCAGAGAGGATTCACTTCTCCTTTCTCTTAATCTCCAGTTAGTTTTCATTTGCTATCTTGGATTTTTCCCCTTTGAATCACAGATGTGACTAAGATGCATTCTTTGGCTTAACTATGAGATTCTTATGGAGAAAACTCATGTCTGACCTTTCATTGTGTCTTCTATAACAACCAGTACATACTGGAGACAAATAAAAGTTGATGAAATAAGTGATATGTGGGCTGTACTTATTTTCTATAACTGTCTTATAAGATTACTGAAAATTTGGTAGCATAAAACAATTTTTTAAAAATTTTACTAGTATAGATTAGAAATATAATCCAGGTCTCACTGGGTTAAAATCAAGGTGTCAACAGAGCTATCTTCCTTTCTATAGGATTTTCTAGGTGAGGATATGTTTCCTTGCCTGTGTCTTTCTTCTGTAATTACAACTTCTTTTCACTCTGACTCAGCTGGAAAAGGTGGTCTGATTTCAAGGACTCATGGGATCAGATTCCATCTGAAAGTGAAAGTGAAAGTGGGTTTCCCTGGTGGCTCAGATGGTAATGCATCTGTCTACAATGCTGGAGACCTGGCTTCCAGCCCTGAGTCGGATGGTGATCTTTCCCTGGTGATGACACACTCAGTGGTGTCCGACTCTTTGTGACCCCATGGACTGTAGCCTACCAGGCTCCTCCCTCCATGGGATTCTCCAGGCAAGAGTACTGGAGTGGGCTGCCATTTCCTTCTCCAGGGGATCCTCCTGACCCAGGGACTGAACCCAGGTCTCCCGCATTCCTAAATAGTCCCAACTATCCCTATCTCAACATCATATCTGTAAGCTACTTTAATCATATCTGTAAAGCTACTTTTGCTAAGTAAGACAAAGATTCATAGGTTCCAGGGATTAATACCTTAATATCTTTGGGACATTATTATTTTGCATTACCATAGATGCTCACAGTAGAGTTAAAATAGAATGGAGCTGAAAAGTATTCAAAAGTGATTGGGAGTGTCCTCTCCTTAAATAGCTAAGAAAACATTCAAAACGGAAAAATTTCTTGTTCCAAACCCCAAATAGAGTAAACGAAAAATTAAGATCTTGACACACTGGGCAGTAATCTCCATATTTAACTCTACCTGTTCCCCATATCTCGGCTCCTTATTGGAAACAGAAAATATTTTACTTGATAAGATGTATAAGGCTCAAAGAAGACAAAGATATTCACTCAAAATTACACAGATGGAAAGAGAAAGAACCAGGCTTGAGTTCTGCCTCTTTATGAATTCTACTCTAGTGCCTTTCCTTGCAGACCACTCTGATCACCATCCCCAGGTAAGTCCAATAAACAAATACTGAAATAAACATCCAATAATGACTTACTGTGACAAAAATCTGAAAGAGATGGGAATACCAGATCACCTAACCTGCCTCTTGAGAAATCTGTATGCACCTGACTGGAAGCAATAGTTAGAACTGGACATGGAACAACAGACTGGTCTCAAATAGGAAAAGGAGTACGCCAAGGCTATATATTGTCACCCTGTTTATTTAACTTATATGCAGAGTACATCATGAGAAACGCTGGGCTGGAAGAAGCACAAGCTGGAATCAAGTTTGCCAGGAGGAATATCAATAACCTCAGATATGCAGATGACCACCCTTATGGCAGAAAGTGAAGAGGAACTAAAGAGCCTCTTGATGAAAGTGAAAGAGGAGAATGAAAAAGTTGGCTTAAAGCTCAACATTCAGAAAACGAAGATCATGGCATCTGGTCCCATCACGTCATGGGAAATAGACGGGGAAACAGTGGAAACCGTGTCAGATTTTATTTTGGGGGGCTCCAAAATCAATGCAGATGGTGACTGCAGCCATGAAATTAAAAGACACTTACTCCTTGGAAAGAAAGTTATGATCAACCTAGACAGCATATTCAAAAGCAGAGACATTACTTTGCCAACAAAGGTCTGTCTAGCCAAGGCTATGGTTTTTCC
>SJYT01079832.1:447223-505434 GCA_006410635.1 Cephalophus harveyi | reverse complement strand
CCGAAGAATTGATGCTTTTGAACTGTGGTGTTGGAGAAGACTCTTGAGAGTCCCTTGGACTGCAAGAAGATCCAACCTGTCCATTCTAAAGGAGATCGGTCCTGGATGTTCTTTGGAAGGTCTGATGCTAAAGCTGAAAGTCCAATACTCTGACCACCTCATGCAAAGAGTTGACTCATTGGAAAAGACCCTGATGCTGGGAGGCATTGAGGGCAGGAGGAAAAGGGGACAAAAGAGGATGAGATGGCTGGATGGCATCACTGACTCAATGGACATGAGTTTGAGTGAAGTCCAGGAGATGGTGATGGACAGGGAGGCCTGGTGTACTGTGATTCATGGGGCTGCAAAGAGTCGGACACGACTGAGCACCTGAACTGAACTGAACTGAGCAGAATTTTCTCTTTAAAGAGACTCAGTTAATGTTTTAGGATTACATTTTCTTTTCTCCACAGATCCAATTACACAACTTGGTTCTGCAGTGAATGATATTCCCATAATCTTAATAATGTAAACAATTTGGATTTTGTTTTTCACAATTTTGTCAACAAAGTATAGAATTCTTATCTATAAATCATGGAAATGTTAAAATTATGCTAAAATTCTTAGAAACTAGGAGGCAGAAAAAAGGACGAAAGAGAGAGAAGAGTTTATACCTGAGCAAAATGCATCGTTTGTTTGGGAACAAACTGCTACTGCTACAGTTTATTCAACTTAGGGGTGGTAAAGTAGGCAGTACCAAATACCCACCAGAAAAAGCAAAGTCAAAGAAAAGTAAGAGATTGTCCCTGTAGTAAACCCTGCATGAGCAGAGGGGTATAAGAGTTATGCTTTTTATTGTTTCCCTTGCCATAGTAGGAGAATATTTGGGAGATCAAGCTCTTGTGTACTTCAATCAATTTCCGCTCGATGTGCAAATAGAATTCACCAATCCTAGGTAATATACATGAACCCATGGTTGAAGAGCACCAGTCTATTATAACCCAGAGTAGGTATACCCAGTTTTCTCCTCCTCTCTTCTAGGCAAGAAAGACCAGTCATTTGCCACCATAAGAGGCCCTAAAGATCAGGGAAACAAATCTTCATCTGACTCTGATTTCTCTGCCTCTACAATCTTGTGCCTCCTGAAGCTCTGCTATGGGACAGAGCCTAAAACTTGAAGAAGGCCTTTTGTAACTTCTCAAATTTTTATAAGCATGCTATCATGAAATGAAGGATAAATTCCATATTATCCACAAAAGAAAAATTTTGTAATTTAGATAAGTAAATATGCAACATTTGCTGTTGTTCAGTCACCCAGTCGTGTCCGACTCTTTGAACCCCATGGACTGCAGCATGCCAGGCCTCCCTGTCCTTCACCATCTCCTGAAGTTTGTCCAAGTTCATGTCTGTTGCACTGGTGATGTTATCCAGCCATCTCATTCTCTGATGCCCTCTTCTCCTTCTGCCCTCAATCTTTCCCAGCACCAGGAACTTTTCCAATGAGTTGGCTGTTTGCATCAGATGACCAAAATACTGGAGCTTCAGCATCAGTCCTTCCAACCAGTATTCAGGGTTGATTTACTTTAAGATTGATGGGTTTGATCTCCTTGCTGCCCAAAGGACTTTTAGGAGTCTTCTACAGCACCACAGTTTGAAGGCATCCATTTTTGGCCTTCAAGGCCAAATATACAACATAACCATAACCATATACAACATCCTATGTGAAGACAGAGTGCTGCTGCTGCTGCTGCTGCTAAGTCGCTTCAGTCGTGTCCGACTCTGTGCGACCCCATAGATGGCAGCCCACCGGGCTCCCCCATCCCTGGGATTCTCCAGGCAAGAATACTGGAGTGGGTTGCCATTTCCTTTTCCAGTGCATGAAAGCAAAAAGTGAAAGCGAAGTCGCTCAGTCGTGTCCGACTCCTAGCGACCCCATGGACTGCAGCCTACCAGGCTCCTCCGTCCATGGGATTCTCCAGGCAAGAACGCTGGAGTGGGTTGCCATTTCCTTCTCCAATGCAGGAAAGTGAAAAGTGAAAATGAAGTTGCTCAGTCGTGTCTGACTCTTCGCGACCCCATGGAGGAGCCTACCAGGCTCCTCCATCCATGGGAGTTCTGCCATCAGCCATTTTCTGGTGACTGGCTTCCTGCACTGCCAGATGCCTATTTATGAACTGCCTGTCACTTAGAAGAATGATGTGCATCAGACCAGCTTTTTGGAAGAGTCATGCACATGTTAATAAAAACTGTAAAACAAACAAACAAACAAAAAAACACTTTGCTCTGTTCCAAAATCAAAGGCAAATGTTTATTAACCAGCAGTAGCTGTAAAATTTTTATATCATAACATCTAGGAGGCCCTAAAAAACATTTGTTGAAAATAGATATTATAAAAACACCACTAAAAATGGTAAACTGTTTTACCGTAAATATTTTTCCCCTAAGTCCACAGTAAATGAGAGTGGGAAAAGAAGCTATGAATCCAATTGCCTATCAGACTCCTACCATCCTTTTTAAATGGGACACAGAAAATATTGTTTCTATATTCAAATTACAACCCACATGTGATACCGACTAGGAAAAATGACATTTTGTATATAATAAATAATTAGTCATCAACCTTTTTTTTTTTTTTGCCAGTCTGTAATTGAATGTTATTTTTTGCCTGTCAGAGGAATTT
The DNA here is from genome assembly GCA_006410635.1 of Cephalophus harveyi. NCBI lineage: Eukaryota > Metazoa > Chordata > Mammalia > Artiodactyla > Bovidae > Cephalophus > Cephalophus harveyi. The sequence continues at coordinate 502,775 of SJYT01079832.1, read as the reverse complement.
TCAAAATTATCTGGACCTTCTAAAGCTTATAAAACAGTGATCTGTTTTTTTTTTCTTGTTTCTTTCATCCTGTGGAATAATTCTTCCAGCAGTTAAAAAGCATTTGGGTATACCACTAATTTGTAGCCTGCAATGATTTTTTTATATGGCCATAAACACTAAACTTTGGATGGCCCATCTAGCGCATGATACTGATTCTAAAATAGCAAGGGATTAAGTGAATTTCAAAACTGCAACTCACCAAAGAGGCCCAGAGATTATATCGACCCATTCGTATTTAAAATTGCAGAGTCATCCAAGAAAAAGTTGCTACTATAGCTCCATACCTGGAAGTGATCCCTGATCATCTTTGACATTTTCCAAAACAGAAAATTATTTGGCTTTACTTGAAATGTCACTCCACTGCAGGTGAAGAGTTTATTCATTTTGGAGAGTGCAGAATGGAACAAACCATGCTGACACATGCTGGCTACAGAAAGTTTAACAAAACTGACTACATTCTTGTGAAATAGAATTTGAGTGTTTGCTGAATCATGTGGAGGCAATGAGCAAAAGAAAAACTCTTACTTAATCTTCAGAAGCAGTAGGGTGCTGAGGGAAGTTTCCTGGTCTAAGAGTCAGAATGCAGGATTTGACTCCCAGCTTCAACTCTAACTCTTTGGAGGAGAGTCAGCCACTTCCCTAGTCTCTGTTTCCACATCTGTAAAAGCACAGTTGGAAATACTATTTGGTAGTAGTAGTAGTTCTTTGGTTTATTAAAAAGCTTTTGCTTTCTCATTTCTCATTTTATATCTCATCCTTAGGCTCCTCATCTGAAAAATAGGGCTTAAAATTCCAGGCCCTGATAAAGATGCTGTTCTTTATCCAGAGAATATGGATGTGAATCCACTTTGAAAACCATAAAAAAATCAGGCATGTGTTTTATTCATTGATATAGCTGTAAAATAATAATATATTTTAAAGAATCTGTTGCCTCTATTTGCCTAAAATATTTTTTAAGCATTAAAATTGAGTGTTATGGCCATAACCTAATTTGTTTAAATTGATTGGCTATTTCTAATCTCTTAACTCACATGGACATGTTATCTCTTAGAACAGATACGGAATTTTCTTTCTGGACAAGAACGTGAATAGCTGAGAATTCACACCAGCCATCCTCTAAGTCTGTATCAAAGGCTGCAGCATGGCTACTGAATGAAATACAGGGAAAGGAGCAAGATGCAATTGTACAATTATAGTCCTCAGAGTCAGCACCTTTCCTCTTTTTTTTTGGAGCAGTGTCTCAGGAGTGTCATTTGAGAAACGCAGTGGTATTTTCTCTTGAGAGGAAAGAAAGCTCACAGCCATTCTGAAGAAGCTTCATGTTTTCTTATGTGGGGCTCTTCACTATTCTGTCCCTCTGCATTCTTTGCAGTTATAAATTTGGCATCACCTGAAAGAATTTCTATGATGAGCATTCTTTGTGAAAACACCTCTCCTGACATATCTTTAGCCATTCAAACCCTTCCCTACAGTACTTACTGCTACCCTAATCAAACTCCATTTCTCACTATTCACTGTATATTGCCCTTTCTTTCCCTACTTCTATTCATGCTGTTTCTTCACTTGGGATTCTCTCCCTCAGTGGTTCCATGGTGAAATTGTCTCCATCTTTCAAAATCCTTTTGAAATTCTAAACACTGGATGAAGACTTCTATGATGACCCTCACATGTACACACTGCTGTATTTAAAATGGATAACCAACAAAGACCTACTGTATAGCACAGGGAACTCTGTTCAATGTTATGTGGCAATCTTGATGGGAGGGGTGTTTAGGGGAGAATGAATAAATGTATATGTATGGCTAATTCTCTTTGCTGTCCACCTGAAACTATTACAACATTGTTAACAGGTTTTAATTTATTTTAATATAAAATAAAAAGCTTTTTTTTTTTTTCCCTGAAAGTTTCAATGTTTTCATCCTCTGGAATCCACAGTTTTTTAGCCCCATCTAAGAAAGTACTTCACTTTCCCTTTACCTTTTCATGCATTGGAGAAGGAAATGGCAACCCACTCCAGTGTTCTTGCCTGGAGAATCCCAGAGACAGGGGAGCCTGGTGGGCTGCCATCTATGGGGTCGTACAGAGTAGGACACGACTGAAGCGACTTAGCAGCAGCAGCAGCAAGAAAGTATTCAACAATATTACTTTTGCTGTTTACCTACCTCTCTGGTCTGTTCTTTAAAAAAATTTTTTTCAGAGAACAACATCCTTTATTCGGCAGCAGTAATGCAATAAATGCATCAGTAGGGTCTCTTAATTCATTCCAACACTGACACGCTCACTTGCTCGCCCCTCTAGAGATGGTCTGTCTGAGCTAGAGTCCCCAGTAGCCACAAGTCCAAGTCTTTGTTTCTTTGTCCAAGTTTCTGTACATTTTCGTGTGGCCAAGGGCCCCGCCACTATCATCACACAGTATCACTGGACTCTTGACTTTGCTCACAGGCGGCACTGCTGTCAGATCAATTGCAAAGATTTCATCGACCTCTTTCTGACCACCTACAAATCAAATTTGCTTGTCGTCTTTACATCGTAAAGCTGGACCGCCTGCGTGACGTTCTTCCCAGTAGGTAAGATCCATACCCTGAAGCCTCTGGTACTCCAGGGCAAGCTCTGCGTGACGCACCACCCTTAGGGTCTTAGCGCCCTAAGAAACACCAGCACTGTCCCCACCTTGAGGACCGAGCCTTGATCCAGCAGTCCAAGAAGCTGACCGATGACGCATGTGCACCACTCTCCTATAGCTGATTTAAATCCACTTGCCTTTGGACCGAGATGTGGTCATTACAGTATTTCCTTAAGGACTTGGCACATAACAGTTAATATGTGCTAAATGAATGGGTATGATTATTAAATTTAAATGCTACCAATTATCTCAGCAGAAATATCAATAACCTCAGACATGCAGATGACACCACCCTTATGGCAGAAAGTGAAGAGGAACTAAAAAGCCTCTTGATCAAAGTGAAAGAGGAGAGTGAAAAAGCTGGCTTAAAGCTCAACATTCAGAAAATGAAGATCATGGCATCTGGTCCCATCACTTCATGGGAAATAGATGGGGAAATAGTGGAAACAGTGTCAGACTTTATTTTGGGGGGCTCCAAAATCACTGCAGATGGTGACTGTAGCCATGAAATTAGAAGACGCTTACTCCTTGGAAGAAAAGTTATGACCAACCTAGATGGCATATTCAAAAGCAGAGACATTACTTTGCCAACAAAGGTCCATCTAGTCAAGGCTATGGTTTTTCCAGTGGTCATGTATGGATGTAAGAGTTAGACTGTGAAGAAAGCTAAGCGTCAAAGAATTGATGCTTTTGAACTGTGGTGTTGGAAAAGACTCTTGCGAGTCCCTTGGACTGCAAGGAGATCCAACCAGTCCATTCTGAAGGAGATCAGTCTTGGGTGTTCTTTGGAAGCACTGATGCTAAAGCTGAAACTCCAGTACTTTGACCACCTCATGCAAAGAGTTGACTCATTGGAAAAGACTCTGATGCTGGGAGGGATTGGGGGCAGTGTCTCTGTTTCCACATCTGTAAAAGCACAGTTGGAAATACTATTTGGTAGTAGTAGTAGTTCTTTGGTTTATTAAAAAGCTTTTGCTTTCTCATTTCTCATTTTATATCTCATCCTTAGGCTCCTCATCTGAAAAATAGGGCTTAAAATTCCAGGCCCTGATAAAGATGCTGTTCTTTATCCAGAGAATATGGATGTGAATCCACTTTGAAAACCATAAAAAAATCAGGCATGTGTTTTATTCATTGATATAGCTGTAAAATAATAATATATTTTAAAGAATCTGTTGCCTCTATTTGCCTAAAATATTTTTTAAGCATTAAAATTGAGTGTTATGGCCATAACCTAATTTGTTTAAATTGATTGGCTATTTCTAATCTCTTAACTCACATGGACATGTTATCTCTTAGAACAGATACGGAATTTTCTTTCTGGACAAGAACGTGAATAGCTGAGAATTCACACCAGCCATCCTCTAAGTCTGTATCAAAGGCTGCAGCATGGCTACTGAATGAAATACAGGGAAAGGAGCAAGATGCAATTGTACAATTATAGTCCTCAGAGTCAGCACCTTTCCTCTTTTTTTTTGGAGCAGTGTCTCAGGAGTGTCATTTGAGAAACGCAGTGGTATTTTCTCTTGAGAGGAAAGAAAGCTCACAGCCATTCTGAAGAAGCTTCATGTTTTCTTATGTGGGGCTCTTCACTATTCTGCCCCTCTGCATTCTTTGCAGTTATAAATTTGGCATCACCTGAAAGAATTTCTATGATGAGCATTCTTTGTGAAAACACCTCTCCTGACATATCTTTAGCCATTCAAACCCTTCCCTACAGTACTTACTGCTACCCTAATCAAACTCCATTTCTCACTATTCACTGTATATTGCCCTTTCTTTCCCTACTTCTATTCATGCTGTTTCTTCACTTGGGATTCTCTCCCTCAGTGGTTCCATGGTGAAATTGTCTCCATCTTTCAAAATCCTTTTGAAATTCTAAACACTGGATGAAGACTTCTATGATGACCCTCACATGTACACACTGCTGTATTTAAAATGGATAACCAACAAAGACCTACTGTATAGCACAGGGAACTCTGTTCAATGTTATGTGGCAATCTTGATGGGAGGGGTGTTTAGGGGAGAATGAATAAATGTATATGTATGGCTAATTCTCTTTGCTGTCCACCTGAAACTATTACAACATTGTTAACAGGTTTTAATTTATTTTAATATAAAATAAAAAGCTTTTTTTTTTTTTCCCTGAAAGTTTCAATGTTTTCATCCTCTGGAATCCACAGTTTTTTAGCCCCATCTAAGAAAGTACTTCACTTTCCCTTTACCTTTTCATGCATTGGAGAAGGAAATGGCAACCCACTCCAGTGTTCTTGCCTGGAGAATCCCAGAGACAGGGGAGCCTGGTGGGCTGCCATCTATGGGGTCGTACAGAGTAGGACACGACTGAAGCGACTTAGCAGCAGCAGCAGCAAGAAAGTATTCAACAATATTACTTTTGCTGTTTACCTACCTCTCTGGTCTGTTCTTTAAAAAAATTTTTTTCAGAGAACAACATCCTTTATTCGGCAGCAGTAATGCAATAAATGCATCAGTAGGGTCTCTTAATTCATTCCAACACTGACACGCTCACTTGCTCGCCCCTCTAGAGATGGTCTGTCTGAGCTAGAGTCCCCAGTAGCCACAAGTCCAAGTCTTTGTTTCTTTGTCCAAGTTTCTGTACATTTTCGTGTGGCCAAGGGCCCCGCCACTATCATCACACAGTATCACTGGACTCTTGACTTTGCTCACAGGCGGCACTGCTGTCAGATCAATTGCAAAGATTTCATCGACCTCTTTCTGACCACCTACAAATCAAATTTGCTTGTCGTCTTTACATCGTAAAGCTGGACCGCCTGCGTGACGTTCTTCCCAGTAGGTAAGATCCATACCCTGAAGCCTCTGGTACTCCAGGGCAAGCTCTGCGTGACGCACCACCCTTAGGGTCTTAGCGCCCTAAGAAACACCAGCACTGTCCCCACCTTGAGGACCGAGCCTTGATCCAGCAGTCCAAGAAGCTGACCGATGACGCATGTGCACCACTCTCCTATAGCTGATTTAAATCCACTTGCCTTTGGACCGAGATGTGGTCATTACAGTATTTCCTTAAGGACTTGGCACATAACAGTTAATATGTGCTAAATGAATGGGTATGATTATTAAATTTAAATGCTACCAATTATCTCAGCAGAAATATCAATAACCTCAGACATGCAGATGACACCACCCTTATGGCAGAAAGTGAAGAGGAACTAAAAAGCCTCTTGATCAAAGTGAAAGAGGAGAGTGAAAAAGCTGGCTTAAAGCTCAACATTCAGAAAATGAAGATCATGGCATCTGGTCCCATCACTTCATGGGAAATAGATGGGGAAATAGTGGAAACAGTGTCAGACTTTATTTTGGGGGGCTCCAAAATCACTGCAGATGGTGACTGTAGCCATGAAATTAGAAGACGCTTACTCCTTGGAAGAAAAGTTATGACCAACCTAGATGGCATATTCAAAAGCAGAGACATTACTTTGCCAACAAAGGTCCATCTAGTCAAGGCTATGGTTTTTCCAGTGGTCATGTATGGATGTAAGAGTTAGACTGTGAAGAAAGCTAAGCGTCAAAGAATTGATGCTTTTGAACTGTGGTGTTGGAAAAGACTCTTGCGAGTCCCTTGGACTGCAAGGAGATCCAACCAGTCCATTCTGAAGGAGATCAGTCTTGGGTGTTCTTTGGAAGCACTGATGCTAAAGCTGAAACTCCAGTACTTTGACCACCTCATGCAAAGAGTTGACTCATTGGAAAAGACTCTGATGCTGGGAGGGATTGGGGGCAGGAGGAGAAGGGGACGACTGAGGATGAGATGGCTGGATGGCATCACCGACTCGATGGAAGTGAGTTTGAGTGAACTCTGGGAGTTGGTGATGGACAGGGAGGCCTGACGTGCTGCAATTCATGGGGTCGCAAAAAATTGGACACAACTGAGCAACTGAACTGAACTGAACTGAACTGAATTATCTCAGCATACCCAGGCTAGTAAAACTAAGTATAACTAAGTCTTACTAATTCTGAGTCTCCAGTACCTACAGGAAATTTTGTCTCTTGCAGAAAGAGTCATTTTCACCTCAGTATCTCTGAGACTCACTCAAGAAATCTGCTCATGTTTTTTGCTTAGGGATGTTTGGAATGTGCTGTAACCCTTATTCAGCTCATGATACCTCATGATGTCTTCAAAGTACAATTGTTCCAGGTAAAGTTACCTTTTCCACTCAGTTTGTAGTTTACCAGAATGTTTTTGTCTCTGAAAACATCCTTGAATGTCATCCTTGTGTCTTTATTTATTTATTTATTTGATTGCAATGGGCGTTAGTTGTGGTACTTGGGAGCTCCAGTCTTTGTTGTGACATGAGGGGTCTTTAGCTGCAGCACGCAAAATCTTAGTTGCAGCATGTGAGATCTAGTTCCTGACCAGGGATTGAACCTGGACCCCAGCATTGGAAACTCAGTCTTAGCCACTGGACCACCAGGAAGTTCCCTATCCCTGCGCATTTATGCATATTATTTCTTCTCTGTGTGATTGTCATGACTTTCTTCTCTGCATGTTAAAATCTTATGAATCCTTAAAAAACTAGATCAAGTGCCTCTTAAGATACCATCCCTGCTTTCTTAACAGGATTTGACTCTTAACTTTCTTTGAAACTTGATTAGCAGTTTATATTAACTGTATTAACTTACTTCCCCTAGAAATGGAAGCAATCTTATCTCTACTACTACCATGAACTCATCTTCCCTGTGCCACATTTCTACCTCCTTCAACCCTCCACACACACAACACCTAGTATCTCAAGACCAAGTATGTTTCATATCTGTAGTTCTCACATTACCTGATACATTACCAAGTACCGATTTGAGGATCAGTAAGTACTGATGAACCTAAAGTACATAAACTGCAGAGGAAAAATTCAATGCAATTTCAAGATTTACCTGTCAACTGCTCTGTCACAATCGTGCAAACAGTCCTATAGCATTAGACCGAGGAGAGAGTACAAAGCCTAAGAGCTCCAGAATCCTACCCAGGACCTAACCCAGGACCTTACTAGAATTGTGGCTGTATCTGTGCCTCAATAGTCCAAGTGGAAAATGTAAATAACAGGGCTGGCACATAATTTGGAAGGCTGGCGCAAATGCTTATGCAGAGCTCCCAGGAGTGAGGGAGTCCTCTTCCCAGGGGCTTGCTTCTGAACCCACAGTGAATGGATAACCTCCAAAAGAACTAAAATTTTTACAGTGGAATGAGTTTAATACCTCGACTGGAGATGGGTGAGAGGTCCTTGCCAAATTGCCTGCACAGTGCGCTATGGCTAGAAAGCAGTGGTGAAACACAGCCCTCCAAGCAACCTGGTCACTTCCTTGAGCAAAGGGCAGCAGTTTGTCACAGGGAAAAAGGAAGCAGGCAAGAACTTTCCCCAGGAAGGTGGAGAGAGGGTGGGAGGCTGGACACTGCAGCTGCGCAGGTCCCTGTCTCGCTGCATGTGTTCCATTGTCACGTCTTACAAGACAAGAAGTCAGATATCAAATTATTAAAAATTTTAAGATGGTAACCAGCCACAGAACATTAAACACTAAATGCAAGGCCCCACGCAGCTGCACTAGTTACAGGCTCATGAAAGTGAAAGTGAATGCTGTTCACTTTGCAACCCCATGGACTGTAGCACGCCAGTCTCCTCTGTCCGTGGAATTCTCCAGGACTCTTTACCATTTGGACTACTCGGGAATCTATAAGTTCATGCAGTCACACTAAAATTAGTAATAAATCTCTAGAGTTGATGTAAAGTCTACATTTTCATGCACTGAATAGTGAAAAGACATGTAAATCTTCAAGATTTGCTGTTTATACTGAATCACTGGGCATCACACCATGAATATGGTTCTAACTTTAGTCTGAATATTCCTTCCTTCTAATCCTGAACCCCTATAAAGAAAGAGGAAGGGGCTTCCCTCACGGCTCAGTGGTAAAGAATCCATCTGCAATGTGGGAGACAGGGGTTCTATCCCTGGGTTGGGAAAATTCCCTGGAGGAGAGCCTGGCAACCCACTCCAGTACTCTTGCCCGAAAAATCCCCATGGACAGAGGAGCCTAGCGGGCTACAATCCATGGGGTCACAAAGAGTCGGACACGACTGAGTGACTAAGCACAGGAAGGAAGGAAGGGAGAGAGGGAGGGAGGTAAGAAAAAAGGGAATGAAGGGCAAGAAAGGAAGAGAAGAAGGAAGAAAACAAGCAAGTTCCATTTTCAGTTTAACTAGGACATAGGAAAAAAATCCACAACTTCAAAAATACATACAGTCTAAAGCAGCTAAAATTTGCCCTTAGCCTCATGGAATGAAGTGGCATAGAGAGTAGTGGTACATGGTAGAGAAACCAAGTTTCCAGTGGGGCTGAAAAGCAGCATAAAGAACCAAAAAGGAAAAAGAAAAAAAGAAAAAACTGTATTTCTTGGAGGCCAGGAGTCCAAGGTAAAAGGAGTTTGGAAAAATATTTTGAGCGGAGATGAGATGAAATAGACTGAGATCTGACTGAGACAGCATATGGGTTAAAATGGAGTGATTAAATGGAACCAAAGTCAAATAATGAGAGTTAAGCCTTTAAAATTTCAGAAAAATCCAGAAGAACACAACTTCTGGCAGTAAGAGGCTCAGTCGTGTTTCCGGGACAAGAACTATGCTCCTTGGTTGTATTAACCAGCAAGGAAGCAGGAAAGCCCAGGACATGAAGAAATCCTCCAATGTCCAGTGCGGTTGAGGCATGTGGAGAAGATACATCCTCACAGGAAAACTTACAGTATGATCCTATTTGAAGAAGACAGTTGGTGTCATTTGCAGCAGAGGACAAATTTGGAAGGCCATAATATTCCTTGACCTCTTTTTCCTCTTCGCAAACCTTTGAAGAGCTACTTCAAGCAAATTCAGTTCATTCAACCATGTATTATAAAGAGATGATCTAACATAGCTTTGATAAAAAACACTATAAGAAAAATGAAAGAATCGTAACTTACTGTTAGAAAAAAGAAGATACACAAAAAGTATATTGCCATGTATTAATAACATGAAAATTATAATCAAAGATCTATTATTAAATTCAAAAGTTTAATAAATCAATCATGGCCACAAAGGAAAATGGCACACTGAAAAAATAGGAATTGAGGAAAGAGGGAAGGTAAGAGGAGGAAGTGAAATATAAGTGGCCAAATTGAAAGAAGCACAAGAAAGAATGGGTATTGTGGAAAATACAGTAAAGAAAATTGAGGATAGGAATAAACACATTAAATAAAGAAATGGAATTAAAATACATTAGTGAAAATGATAGATATGAAATGGGATGAAAATGGAATAAAGCAGTGGATGAAATAGTGCAATGACAGATATAGAAGGTTGGCAAAGCAGGGCAAATAGAAACATAATAAGGTCTCTGAAGGAAAAAAAAACAGACAAAAAGACAGGAAAAATATTTTAAAATAAAACTGAAGGAAATTTTTCTGGCATAAAAAAGCATCAATTTAAATATTAAAAGAGTAAATTATGTACCAGTGTGGAAATGGTAATCAGAATGTACATTCCAAGAATAGCGGAGGAAGTGAGGCACCTCCAATTGCCAAGATCCAGTACAAAGGAAAACTTACTGACATGACCCCCTCCAACAACACAAGATGATATTTGTAAATAATATGATTATATTACTTGACCCATGTAACTAACTAAAAACCTAGCATAGTCTGAGAATTCAGTAATACAGCAGGGCTCCAAACTATAAATCAGAAATAAAAAGAATCTATGTAAACAGAAAATAAGCTAGAGGATTAAATAGTGGGGGAAAGCACATTTATATCAGCTGTTAAGAAAAAGAAAGAGAAAATTATTAGGAGAAACTTAAGAAATATTCATATATTACACAAGGAAAAATTTAGAACACTACTGAAAATCTCAAAGGAACTGAACAAATTAAAAATACCTCTACTTCTTAAAAAGGAAGAATCAACAACAGAAGGATGTCAATTCTTCTGAGTTTATTTATAATGTAACAAGATATTTATGTTTTATGAGCTGCTGCTTCTCCCAGGCACAGTCTCTATGCCAGAGCTCTGGAGCTGTTGGCAGCACAATGGCAAGCTTCTCTTTGAGTGAACCCCACAGCACCCTGGTAGGTGGATGAGGGGGCAGCCCACAGTTGGAAATCAGCTCTTGGCCTGCCTCTTCTGTATCTAACCACTGGGGAAAGGCATTTAGAGCCTTGTACTCTCAGCATATTGCACCCAAGTACAGTGTTCTTTTCACAAGTAGGGACTGAACGGGAAATTCAAATCTTCATTTCTGAACTAAATTTGCCTAGCACTGAGCTCCTGAGGTACATCAAAGCAGAATGCAGACTGCTGATGTCTTGCTCCTTCCATGAAGAAAGTTCTCTTATTGGGAGCTGCTGGGGAGGGAGCCTTGTGATCTTGGCTGTGGCATTCTGAAGTGAATTTTTCACCTTGCTGAGCTGGGTATAGAGAGGGAACTCAAACACTATAGATTCTGGCCTTTCCCAATTCTTGTGGATTTTTTTTTTTTTTTTTTTTTTTTTTTTTTTTTTGCTTCTTGCCCATAGGACCATTTCTAGAGGCTTTAAATTGTTGCTTTTTATAATTTTCACTGTTTCTCTGGGAAAGAGATTAATAGGGTTCCTCACACTGACATGCCAGGAGTTAATCTGCTAAACTTTTATTTGTAATAAGAAAATTAAAGGAGAAAACTGTACCAAGATTTTTAATCAATCAGATTAGCAAAATCTAAGCATGTTTCACTCAGCACACTCTGCTAATGACTCTAAATAAACCATCCTACACACTATTCAGGTTGGATATAAATTTATATGATCCTTGGAAAGGCCAATCCTGAAAAACAAGTTACAAAAGCATTTACCCTGGCAGTTCTACTGGTTTTTATCCTATAGTTATATCTGTATGCACAGCATTATTTCTAAGAACAAAATACTGGAAAAAATGAAATTATTGAAGGAGGCTAAATTAAGAGTGAAGAAGTAATTTATATAGTGATATGAAAAGAGCTTCAGGATATATTCAATGGGGGAAGAAATGTGTATACTAGCTTCTTTGTGCAGAGAAGGCAATGGCACCCCATTCCAGTACTCTTGCCTGGAAAATCCCATGGACGGAGGAGCCTGGTAGGCTGCAGTCCATGGGGTCGCTAAGAGTCGGACACGACTGAGTGGCTTCACTTTGACTTTTCACTTTCATGCATTGGAGAAGGAAATGGCAACCCACTCCAGTGTTCTTGCCTGGAGAATCCCAGGGACGGGGGAGCCTGGTGGGCTGCCATCTATGGGGTTACACAGAGTCAGACACGACTGAAGTGACTTAGCAGCAGTAGCAGCAGCAGCTTCTTTGTGAGAAGTTGGAGGGGTGGGACAACTATATATTTACTTGAATTTTCAGAAAGAAATTCTGTATGTGAGTATGGGAGTAGGAGACACAAACCGCTATGCATAAAACTAGTAACAAGGATATATTTTATAGCACAAGGATATACAGTCATTTTTTTCATAATAACTTTATATGAAGAATTATCTGTCAAACTATTGAATCACTATGTTGTACATCTGAAACCAATAAGATACTGTAAATCAACTATAATTCAATCAAAAATAATTTAAAAGGAAACTGTAAAGATATCAAAGAAGTCAATAAAATTAGAAACTGGTACAGAACATAGATATGGCAGGGGTAGGAATGAGGTTTCCACAGTGTTCTTTTAATTCTGTTAGGCATTTTGAACCATACAAATGTATTATCTGCATAAAATAATTAAATTTACAAAGGAATCAAAACATAGAATTTCTAGTAGGATAAACTTACCAGACAGAAAGTAGCCTTTGCTTTCATTATATTCAGCTCTTTGAATTTACAGATGAAGAAATGAAGGTCAAGATAGGAAAAGGGACTACCATAGGATACATACCAAGTTCTTAGCAGAATTGGGATTGGGACTTATATGTTCCGATTCTAAATCAGGTCTTTGCCCATTTTCGAATATCTGTTTTTATATTAGAGAATCCTTTATTTAACTTTTACTATGTATTATGGAAAGGAAACATTATACTGAAAACTAATATACTCTGAGCCCTTTCTGCTGTGTGGTGCCCTTTATCCACCTGGAATGTGTGGCTTATCAAAATAGCAGCCTCCACATCACCCCTAATGAAGGCATGACAGCCCCATGTGCCGGGAGCAACTTTTATTAAAAATTCACAAAAGCAAACTCCAAATGGCCACATTCTGCAGCATTTTCTTCTTGCAAACCACTTTATTAAAGTTTTTCCCTTTTTTGGCCATCTTAGAAATGCCATCTTAGGCATTTGTCCACCTTGATGATAGAATGGGTATTCATATCTAAATTCATACCTAAAATCATTCATATCTTTGGTAATGCCACAAAACAGTCTGTCTAGAGATCAGAGAGAGAGTGTCTAAATTATCAAATACTAAACCAGAGGTAAAGGCTGTAGAGAGCAAGACTTGATTGAAGCAAATGAATTTAAGCTCTTTCTACAGATATTTCTTAATACCTTGGCCCTGGCTGCTTCTCAAAATGTGTAAAGAAGGCATAATTTTTCTTTGTATAGTCTCTCCCTGTGAATGCTTTCTCCTGCTTACACTCAGCCCCTGAAGTTCAAAGACTGTTGATGAGCACCAGCTACAGGATTAACTGTGTGATCCAGATGTGGCCAGAGGACCCCTATCCTCCTGACCAAAGTGATTAGATCAGGTATAGGCACATAACTCAGACTTCACAGGTGGTACTAGTGGTAAAGAACCTGCCTGCCAATGCAGGAGACATAAGAAACATAGGTTCAATCCCTGGGTGGGGAAGATCCCTTAGAGGAGGAAATGGCAACACACTCCAATATTCTTGTCTAGAGAATCCCATGAACAGAGGAGCCTGGTGGGCTATATAATGCATGGGGTTGCAAAGAGTCAGGCATGACTGAAGTGAATTTGCATGGAACATAATTCAACCTGAGCCAGTAAGAACACATGAAAATTTGCTGGCCATGTCCAAAAAAGCCTCCTTTTTCTCTTGGAGTTGTTAAACTGAAAGAACATTAAGTCTAGAGATTCCAGTAGTCAGCTTTGCTCTCACACAAAAAGTATTCAGAAGAAACCCAACATAGAGAAATCAGAATCTGAAAGACTCCAGATGATCAGCTGTATCTTAAAATTTGTCCTTGAACTTCCCAGTTCTATGAAAAGGGAAAATAGGATCTTTTTTTGTGGTTGTTTAGGCTAGATTTGGAAAAGGCAATGGCACCCCACTCCAATACTCTTGCCTGGAAAATCCCATGGACGGAGAAGCCTGGTGGGCTGCAGGCCATGGGGTCGCCAAGAGTCGGACACAAGTGAGCGACTTCCCTTTCACTTTTCACTTTCATGCATTGGAGAAGGAAATGGCAACCCACTCCAGTGTTCTTGCCTGGAGAATCCCAAGGACGGGGGAGCCCGGTGGGCTGCTGTCTATGGGTCGCACAGAGTCGGACACGACTGAAGTGACTTAGCAGCAGCAGCAGCAGGCTAGATTTGAGTATCTGTCTCCTGCAGCTGAAACATCCTAACAGAAAACTTTTCTTATTTAATTATAAGGTATGTTATAGAAACATTTTCTTAAGTTTTAATGCTCTCCAAATTATATTATTTTATTCCAGTAAAGTCCCCATGAAAACACAAAGATTATATTTAAGGAAACAGATATTTAATGTATATTCCTTACTTTAATCTCAAATTCTCTGAAACACTTAGAAGTTTTTCCATAGAAAAACAAGATTCTAGAGAAAAAAACACTAGGAATAATTTTTATGATCTTTCTTATAAGTTATAAAGCACCGTCATATGCTGGCAATCTCGTTCTCCTTAGCAAATACTGAGAGATAGTAGAAGACAGAGGAGCCTGGCATGCTATAGTCCATGGGATTGTGAACAGTCAGACACAGTTTAGCAGTTGAACAACAACTCTCCCCATGACAAGTTTTTAAGGTGGACCATGTGTGAGCAGTATCATTTTGAAAATAAACAAAGCCAAGTCCTAACTTTTCCAAATCACAGAGCTAAGGCAACAAGATCTGAACACAAGTATTCAAATTTATTCTTCATATGTCCATTCCACCACATTGACTTAGATCAGAACAAATAAAATGTGACTGTTCAATTGAAAGATTTAATCTCAATTGCAACTGTTCATTTTCACTAGAGTTCTGAAAACCCTATGGATTCTCTCTTTTATGTTTGCAAATCAGTAAATCTATCTGGGCCATTTTTCTTCAACCAGCCCTGTTCAGAAAATCTGTGTTCACATTATACAGAGATACTGATTTTGCTTACCAAAGAAATATTTTTTAAGTATTGTTCATGAAGAGTGTAGGGGAAAACCTCTTTCATTCATAACAGATGAGTAAGCATTTCTTACAGAGCTGCCTGAGGCTACTTTAAGATAATCTAATTTGCCTCAAAAACCATTTACAGAGCTGGTAAACCCTGTGAAATGGTGCTAGATGTGATGGTGGATAAAGATGAGGAAAATGAGCAAAAGGAATAAGACGGAGCTCCTGTGCTAGGGACACAATGGGTGTAGCGTGGTTAAGGGGATAGGGCAGGGCAAGTTGTTCAGGATTTGGAATTGCAAACCACAAAATTCCTTCCGTGTTAACTGGGGAAAGAGTCTGATTTGCAGGTTGTGTGAGTGCCTGCTAAGTCACCTCATTGAGGTCTGACTCTTTGAGACCCCATGTACTGTAGCCCACCAGGTTCCTCTGTCCATGGGATTCTCCAGGCAAGAACACTGGAGTGGGTTGCCATGCCCTCCTCCAGGGGATCTTTCTGACCAGGGATTGAACCCACATCTCTTATGTTTCCCACATTGACATGTAGATTCTTTACCACTAGTGCCACCTGGGAAGCCTGGTTTGCAGGTTAGGTGGATCGAAATATGTCTGAGGTGGAGATAAAGTCAGAATTGGATATGTGTAACCAAGAACAAAATCCAGGGACTGCTTCTGCAGACTCCACTGTTCCTACTGATGGGGACACATATGGCAGCTGTCTGGACATTGGATGATAGAGCCTGAAATACTCCTGTCTTCAGAGGCCATACATTTTGGTATCCAGGCTGGCCTGAAAATGGTTCCCATGGGGTGAGTGTTCCCTCAGGTTGCTCTCTTGTAAGGATGTTTCTGGTTGAGAGGGTCTAGGCCACATATCCGTGCCTCTGCTACTAGAAAGACAAAGGAAACAAATATCTGGATTCTGAATTGAGAATAGGGACACACGCTTAACTGAGGGAAACTTCTCAAACATGAAAAGGCTGCTAAAGGGCACCTGACATTTGCTAAGCATATACATGTCTACAAGACAGATTAGAGGAACTACAAAGGGCAGATTTTAGCGGAAAATCTTATATCTTCTGATGGAAGACGTGGCAGAGAGACTTGGAGGTAATGACTTTGAGAAAGATTACACTTGAAACAGAGCTTAGGCAGCAAAGGTAGACTCCTAGCACCCTAATTATTCTAATCCTTTCACAGAAGGCTTTGCCCTTGACTCCTTGAATACCCCAGATAAAGTCAGTGTGCACTAAAGATGGTTTTAGAAGCTTTCAAGGTTCTTTCAGAGACAATAATACTAAAATGTAAATTGGCCCCCCATGGTGTCAAACATCAAACTCATAGATGTCAAACTCTAAACTGAATCCAAGTACACTAAAATCATTTGTCAAACGAATAAAACAAAACTCCAAAATGGAAGATTAGCATCTCAAAGTCTAATGAAGAGTCAAGCAAAGCAGTTCACATTCAACTATTTGAAGTGATCCCCAAAGCACTGATTTATGATAGCCCTGAGCTAACATGAAGCTGGTTCTGAAGAAATCTTTCATCCTTGCTTGAAAGAATGACTAGCAGAGCATTAGAGAAACAGGTCAGACTCTATCAAAGGAAAGGCAGGACTCATGACTATAACGTCCTCCAGGGCACTGTACAGGACACCAGGTCGCAGGACACAATCCCCGAGTCATCTTCCCTAACACTCCAGCCTGTGCCTACCCGAAGAAGCAACTGACTTTCACGGGGACTGTTCAGCTAGCCAACTTCTAATCCATTTAAACTTTTTTATATTTGAAGTTTTTAAAAGGCAGTAGGAAAATAGACTATCCCCTTGCTCTCTGAAAGTCTAACATACATCATTTACATGATAGTTTTGTAGATTTTTAAAAATTCACTCAGTTAAAAAGAAAGATTAGTGATTCTTACTTAAAATAGAATACAATGTAATGATTACAATTATGTCTGTGGAGAAATGCAGGGTATTAAGTATTTTTGATATATGAGATATATTTTTGAACACAGAAAAAAATCTGCAGGGATATGCCAATTTTTAACAATGATTGTGATTAAGGGTTTGGATTTTGTGTGGTGCTTTTCAGTTCAGTTCAGTCGCTCAGTCGTGTCCGACTCTTTGCGATCCCTTGAATCGCAGCACGCCAGGCTTCCCTATTCATTACCATCTCTCGGAGTTCACTCAGACTCACGTCCATCGAGTCCATGATGCCATCCAGCCATCTCATCCTCGGTCGTCCCCTTCTCCTCCTGCCCCCAATCCCTCTCAGCATCAGAGTCTTTTCCAATGAGTCAACTCTTCGCATGAGGTGGCCAAAGGACTGGAGTTTCAGCTTTAGCATCATTCCTTCCAAAGAACACCCAGGGCTGATCTCCTTCAGAATGGACTGGTTGGATCTCCGTGCAGTCCAAGGGACTCTCAAGAGTCTTCTCCAACACCACAGTTCAAAAGCATCAATTCTTCGGCGCTCAGCCTTCTTCACAGTCCAACTCTCACATCCATACGTGACCACAGGAAAAACCATAGCCTTGACTAGACGGACCTTAGTCGGCAAAGTAATGTCTCTGCTTTTGAATATGCTATCTAGGTTGGTCATAATTTTTCTTCCAAGGAGTAAGCGTCTTCTAATTTCATGGCTGCAGTCACCATCTGCAGTGATTTTGGAGCCCAAAAAAATAAAGTCTGACACTGTTTCCACTGTTTCCCCATCTATTTCCCATGAAGTGATGGGGCCAGATGCCATGATCTTCGTCTTCTGAATGTTGAGCTTCAAGCCAACTTTTTCACTCTCCTCTTTCACTTTGATCAAGAGGCTTTTTAGTTCCTCTTCACTTTCTGCCATAAGGGTGGTGTCATCTGCATATCTGAGGTTATTGATATTGCTCCCGGCAGTCTTGATTCCAGTTTGTGTTTCTTCCAGTCCAGCGTTTCTCATGATGTACTCTGCATATAAGTTAAATAAGCAAGGTGACAATATACAGCCTTGACGTACTCCTTTTCCTATTTGGAACCAGTCTGTTGTTCCATGTCCAGTTCTAACTGTTGCTTCCTGACCTGCATACAGATTTCTCAAGAGGAAGATTAGGTGGTCTGGTATTGCCATCTGTTTATTCAGCTTTATTCTTTATTTCTTCACTTCCTGGATGTTTCAAATCATCAGCAAAACATACATACATGCTACATTAATAATCAGAAGAAGAATAGTACGGGCACAGTTTAGGATTTCAAAGTCATGATTACTTTAGTATGATGTAAAATACATGATAATTTATTAATGTTTTGAATATATGTTATCCCCAGAAACTTATTTTCAAAATACAACAATTCATAATTAGTTCTTTGGGAAGTTTAACTTTCTAAATTGGACTGCTTCCTTATCAAGAAAGAAACAGCAAATCTAAGAAACACTAATTAAATTTTTCTCAAGGCCTCACATCAATTTCATGGACATCCATACTACTAAGAAAGTAGTATAATGTTTTTTACTCCAGAACTTTACATCTCTACAGGTAGGATACTGCAGGAAGTAGGAGGGAGGTTCAAGAGGGAGGGGATATATGTATACCTATTGCTAATTCATGTTGATATATGGCAGAAACCAACACAATACTGTAAAGCAATTATCCTCCAATTAAAAATAAATGTTAAAAAAACAACATCTCTGGACTATTTCTGAGATCTTTCATTTACATATTGTCCTCTGGTCTGCATTTCTGTGGCGTTATGTAGCCATGGCCACTGTCCCCTAAAGCCAGTGTTGCTTTCCCTTGTCCTCACTCTCCCCACTGGTAGAAGAGCTGGTGGAAAGAGCATGCATATTGGCACCATGCAGCTTGCATTTGAATTCACATTCGAGCATTTACTAGTGTTTATGATCTAACCATTTAATCATCTATAAAGTGGGCATGTGGATAAATAGTAGTACACAAAAACTCAAATAGTATCCAGTAGTACCTAAAAATAAGAGTACTCAACAAGCATTTCATTTTTTTGAAAATTAAATTATTTGGGACATGTGAAAGCAGCTTTCAAATAATAAAGTAATATGCAAATGATTTTCTTGGACCCCAAAATCACTGTGGACAGTGACTGCAGCCATGAAATTAAAAGACATTTGCTCCTTGGAAGGAAAGCTATGACAAACCTAGACAGTGTATTAAGAAGCAGAGACATCACTTTGCTGACAAATGTCCTTATTGTCAATGCTATGATTTTTAGTCCTGTGAGAGTTGGACCATAAAGAAGGTTGAGCACCAAAGAATTGATGCTTTTGAACTGTGGTGCTGGAGAAGACTCTTGAGAGTCCCTTGAACAGCAAGGAAATCAAACCAGTCAATTCTAAAGGAAATCAACCATCAATATTCATTGGAAGGACTGATGCTAAAGGTGAAGCTCCAGTACTTTGGCTGTCTGATGTGAAGAGGTGACTCATTGGAAGAGACCCTGATGCTTGGAAAGACTGAAGGAAAGAGGGGTGGCAGAGGATGAGATAGTTTGATTAGCATCACCAACTCAGTGGACATGAATTTGATCAAACTCCTGGAAATAGTGGAGGACAGAGGAGCATAACATGCTACAGTCCTTGAGATTGTAGAGTCGGACACGACTTAGCGACTGAATAGCAACAACAACAATGCAAATGATTTACTCTGCTCAGCTCTAAATTTGTTCCCTTTAATAATTAGCTCTGGCCTTAGAAACCAGATTAAACTACCAAGTATAAAAGAAATCTAGTAAATGAGTTTTAAGTGTTGCCAGGAGTCTGAACTGAACTAAAGATGCCAAGTGTCATGTATATACATATACAAGACATGCATACCATTCCAAAGTTTCAACATTTCTAAAACTGGAATGTATCCTAAACCAGTGGTGTCTTGTAACTGCTGCTACCAGGTGGCATTGGGGACACGATCATTACCTACCTAAGGGCAAGCATCAAAAGAACCATCGTCAACCCTTGCAAAGCGGGTACCTGTAGCTTGGAAGAAAGTCCCAGAGTAAAGGATGAAGCACTATTTGAAGAAATGCTGCAACATCAGTTTCCTAGTGGTGCAGAGGAAAATATTGGGAAAAATGACATGGATGTGAGTCCAAACAAGACCCGGATGAGTCAGACTCTGAATATGGAGAAGCTGCAGTAAAATTTAACCAATTTTTTATGTTTTCATTTTTAGGTATGTACAAGGAGCTGTATAATTTTAAAAACTGTCACAAATGACTTACCAATAAAAAAGTATCAATACAGTATAAAATACAAAGAGATATGAAAGCATGCAGTATAATTTTTATTGACAGCATTTTTCTCTTAGTTGTTAAACAAAATGTTACATCTTACAATCAACAGATACAGTGAAATACAGTAAGTGTACAATTGTTGATTTTTTTCCCTGTGACCCTGAACACTTTAGTATGTTCTCATAAAAATAAGGACATTCTCTTATAAAATTGTGGTACTATTATTACAACTCAGGAAGTGGATAATTCCATAACGTCATCTAATATCCAGTCTATATTCAAATTCTCCAATTATCCAAAAATGTCTTTTATAGTTTTCTTTAAATCAGCATTTAATCAAGTTTCATGCATTGCATTTGACTAAAATTTTTGTTATTATTAGCACTGTGTATCAGCTACTCAGTAGGGGCAAATTTATTTTGTTTTGAACCTGCTCCTATTTATCTTTTAAAGCACTGGTGTTCATTTTGTTCTATCCCGTTTGTAACTTGTGGAACTTTTTTAAAGCAGGAAATAATTAGCAATTTTATAAAAAAATTTGCCTGCCTGGAATCGACATCAATTTTTTTTTAAATGAAGTTTCTTAATCTTTCAGAGTTAAGGAAAAATTGAAGATCATTTCATTTTCTGAACTTAACTTTTCAATTGAATCAAATCTAAGTTGCTCTCTGGAGCAACACACACGTATATGAGAATCTCCAAATATCTAGAGAAGTATTGCCTTTCAAAGTTCAGTGTCATGTCCCCTGAGTGTTTTAGGTTTGGCTAATTGTGAGTAACTTCCTTATTTTGCTGAAATATTCCCATCTTCCTGGTGCCACGTTAAAAAAAATTGTTTCTTTCATATTTCCTTTGGAGAGGAGTTCATGCTTTGAATATGACGTTCACATCTTGGAAAAAATAGCATTCCTCAATGAATTAAAATGATATTTTTCAACAAAGAACTTGATGTTCCTTTTTTGTATAAAATGGTTTAGTACTATTATAGAGGAAAAAATATACCAACTTGAGGGAAGCGTATGGACTAAAGAACAAAGCAAACTGATGTTCAAAATAGTAGGCTGGGTGCACTGCATATTTCTTATTATGCTTTTCATTTATGTTGAAGTCAAAATAAATGAGATTTTTTGGGGAAAAATGGATACTAACAGTCACACAATACCCAATATAGAGTACAACAGAGATTATCGAATTTGCCATCTTACTTATTTTTGACTGAACAGTTTTCTATCCAGTATGCTAGAATATTTCATTGAAATTGTCTGGTAACCCTAGTGCTGAAATTATGTTGTATATTCATATTTTAAGTTGTTCAGAATGAATATTTTGTCTGCTTTTACCTTTCAATAGGATTTTCCATAAGTAAGACATCTAGATAGTAGAATTTTGTATGGGTAGAGTTTTTCTGCTTATACAAATTATTCCATGTTCAGTAGGTAGCAAACAATAAGCTAACCCAGAAATGTGCTATAAACAGTGATATTTAATCATTGATTTAGCATATCCTCTATTAAATTATTAAATAGATTTACTATGCTAACCAGTTTCACAATAGATTAATCTTAATTTCCTATCAGCTGATATGTTATTAAATAAGTGGACAGACTCCATGAACAAACATTCCCTTTACTTCTGTTTCTACTATACTCCCAGAATAATGTATTTTTAAAAATCCAAAAATATGATCTTGAGATAGAAGATTCTTCAGTTATGCCTCTAAGAGCCATCGTTACCACCTAAGAACCAGGACATCTCAGTGGGCGAGTAAAGTCAAAGCCATTTCTATTTCTTGAGGTTTCCAGTTGTTGTTGCTGTCCAGTCTCTCAGTTGTGTCCAACTCTTTGTAACCCCATAGCCAGCAGCACGCCAGGCTTCCCTGTCCTTCACCATCTCCCAGAGTTTGCTCAAACTCATGTCCATTGAGTCGATGATGCCATCCAAGCATCTTGTCCTCTGTCATCCTCTTCTCCTCCTGCCTTCAATCAGGGTCTTTTCTAATAAGTCGACTCTTCGCATCTGGTGGCCAAAGTATTGGAGCTTCAGCTTCAGTATCAGTCCTTCCAATGAATAATCAGGATCGATTTACTTTAGGATTGGCTAGTTTGATGTCCTTCAAGCCCAAGTGATTCTCAAGAGTCTTCTCCATCACCACAGTTCAAAAGCATCAGTTATTTGGGGTTCAGTCTTTATGATCCAAACCTCTCATCCATACATGACTACTGGAAAAAACATACCTTTGAATAAATGAAACTTTGTTGGCAAAGTAATGTCTTTGCTTTTTAATATGCTGTCTATATTTGTCTAGAGATCACTTCAAGAAAATTAGAGATGCCAAGGGTATATTTCATGCAGAGATGGGCTCAATAAAGGACAGAAGTGGTAGGGACCTAACAAAAGCAGAAGATACTAAGAAGAGGTGGCAAGATACACAGAAGAACTGTACAAAAAAGATCTTCATGACCCAGATAATCAGGATGGTGTGATCACTTACCTAGAGCCAGACATCCTGGAATGTGAAGTCAAGTGGGTCTTAGGAAGCATCACTATGAACAAAGCTAGTGGAGGTAATGGAATTCCAGTTGAGCTATTTCAAATCCTAAAAGATGATGCTGTGAAAGTACTGCACTCTATGTGCCAGCAAATTTGGAAAACTCAGCAGTGGCCACAGGACTGGAAAAGGTCAGTTTTCATTCCAATCCCAAAGAAAAGCAATGCCAAAGAATGCTCAAACTACCACACAATTGCACTCATCTCACACGCTAGTAAAGTAATGCTTAAAATTTTCCAGCCAGGCTTCAACAATACGTGAATGGTGAACTTCTAGATGTTCAAGCTGGTTTTAGAAAAGGAAGAGGAACCAGAGATCAAATTGCCAACATCCGCTGGAGCATCAAAAAAGCAAGAGAGTTCCAGAAAAACATATTTCTGCTTTATTGACTATGCCAAAGCCTTTGACTCTGTGAATCACAATAAACTGTGGAAAATTCTGAGAGAGATGGAAATACTAGACCACCTTCCTGCCTCTTGAGAAACGTATATGCAGGTCAGGAAACAACAGTTAGAACTGGACATGGAACAACAGACTTGTTCCAAATAAGAAAAGGAGTATGTCAAGGCTGTATATTGTCACCCTGCTTATTTAACTTATATGCAGAGTACATCCTGAGAAATGCTGGGCTGGAGGAATCACAAGCTGGAATCAGGATTGCCAGGAGAAATATCAATAACCTCAGATATGCAGATGACACCATCCTTATGGTAGAAAGTGAAGAAGAACTAAAGAGTCTCTTGATGAAAGTGAAAGAGGAGAGTGAAAAAGTTGTCTTAAAGTAACATTCAGAAAACGAAGATCATGGCATCTGGTCCCATCACTTCATGGGAAATAGATGGGGAAACAGTGGCTGATTTTATTTTTCTGGGCTCCAAAATCACTGTAGATGGTGATTGCAGCCTTGAAATTAAAAGACGCTTACTCCTTGGAAGGACAGTTATGACCAACCTAGATAGCATGTTGAAAAGCAGAGACATTACTTTGGCAACAAAGGTCCATCTAGTCAAGGCTGTTTTTTTCCAGTGGTCATGTATGGATGCAAGATTTGGACTATAAAGAAAGCTGAGCACCAAAGAATTGATACTTTTGAAGTGTGGTATTTGAGAAGATCTTGAGAGTCCCTTGGACTGCAGGGAGATCCAGCTAGTCCATCCTAAAGGAGATCAGTCCTGGGTGTTTATTGGTAGGACTGATTTTGAAGCTGAAACTCCAATAATTTGGCCACCTGATGCGAAGAGCTGACTAATTTAAAAGACCCTGATGCTTTGAAAGATTGAGGGCAAGAGGAGAAGAGGATGACAGAGGATGAGATGGTTGGATGGCATCACCGACTCAATGGACATCGGTTTGGGTGGACTCTGGGATTTGGAGATGGACAGGGAAGCCTGGCATGCTGCGGTTCATGGGGTCACAAAGAGTCGGACACGACTGAGCAACTGAACTGAATTGAACTAGGTTTGTCTTAGCTCTTTTTTCAAGGAGCAAGCATCTTTTAATTTCTTTTAATTTGTTGTAGATTAAAGAAATGCCAAAATTTGGCTACCAAACTGATATATGTTAAAGGTTCACATTTAACAAATTAATTATGCTTACACTCTAGAAAATCCAGTCACTGTATATGTGACATCTTAGAGATAATATCAAAACTATATTTTGAAGTCTCAACATGATGAGAGACCCTGTACTCTGTAGTCACTCTGCAGCTTCCAGTCTCTCTCAAGTCCCATCAATCACACATTCACTTTTGAAGCACATAAAGGTTTGATTCTCCTATCATCTTCAACTCCTATAAATTATTTTCACTTGGTCACTGTAGCTTTTTTCGTCATATTTGTATATAAACGTGTGCCATAGTAAAGTATTAAACACTGAAATCTACAGCAATAAAAAAGGGACTGAAAATTACTTATCGATATCTTGTTCCACACAACTTTTGTCAAGACAAATCATTTTATATTTTTAGTGTACCATTTCAATTTCATGAAGGCCATCAGAATTCCTGTGAAAGTATGTTTGAAATATTGCCATTTTATTTTATTTTATTTTTTATCACAGAGGAGATTTCTCTTACTTTATAAGATCTAGGTCACCATTCAATTTCCTGCCTTTACCTCATCCCTGTCCATCAATAAATAGCAGTATCTCCACTGGCTCTTATCATCTCTCTCCAGTTTCACAAGTAAGTTGATATTATATTGAGTCAAACATAATCCTTCAAACTGTGTCCTAAATTGTATTTTCTTCCTTAGGAACCTCACAATATCTTCCTTTTTTTTTTCTGCACACTCAACAACCCTCTCTACTGCTTCCTTTCTATTCATACATAAATACATATAAATCTCTCTCTCATTATAAAAAATTAAATGTTGTCTAATTTCCAGAGTCTTTTAGCCATCCTTTCATCTCCCTGATTTCCTCTGTAACCAACTTCTTTAAAAGTGGTCTACAGAGTTCCTGGTGGTCCAGTGTTTTAAGAATACCCCTTCCAATGCAAGGGGTGAGGGTTCTATCCTTTTCAGGGAGTTAAGATCCTGCATACCTCACAGCTAAAAAAAAAAAACAAAACCTAAAACAGAAGCAATACTGTAACAATTCAATAAAGATTTTACAAATGGTCCATATCCAAAAAAAAAAAAAAGGCTTAAAAAAAAAACAAAACCAGTCTACACGTTTTCCTTTCCATTCTGCCTTCACCCTACTATTACGTGATTTCTATCCTTATCTCTCTAGGGAAATTCTTCTCACAAAGGTGATCGGTTACCCCATTTTCCTTATAAAATAAACACATTTCAGCCTTTTTTTTCTTATTTCTAATTTTATTTTATTGTGAATTATGTTTGCCACTTTATTTATAATTGCTAAACATTGCAACCAACCTACTGTCCAATAGGAGAATATTACAGAAATAGTTTTAATAGCTTTATGAGCATGATTGACATACAATAATTGGAGAAACAGTGGAAACAGTGTCAGACTTTATTTTGGGGGGGCTCCAAAATCACTGCAGATGGTGACTGCAGCCATGAAATTAAAAGATGCTTACTCCTTGGAAGAAAAGTTATGACCAACCTAGACAGCATATTCAAAAGCAGAGACATTACTTTGCTGACTAAGGTCCGTCTAGTCAAGGCTATGGTTTTTGAGCCTTGACTAGAATTGATGCTTTTGAACTGTGGTGTTGGAGAAGACTCTTGAGAGTCCCTTGGACTGCAAGGAGATCCACCAGTCCATTCTGAAGGAGATAAGCCCTGGGATTTCTTTGGAGGGAATGATGCTAAAGCTGAAACTCCAGTACTTTGGCCACCTCATGCGAAGAGTTGACTCATTGAAGACTTTGATGCTGGGAGGGATTGGGGGCAGGAGGAGAAGGGGACGACAGAGGATGAGATGACTGGATGGCATCACCAACTCGATGGAAGTGAGTCTGAGTGAACTCCGGGAGTTGGTGATGGACAGGGAGGCCTGGCGTGCTGCGATTCATGGGGCCACAAAGAGTCGGACACGACTGAGCAACTGAACTGAACTGAACTGAACTATGAATAATTTGGTGAGTAACTGTGAAATCTGATACATTTTTACATTTGCACCATGAAGCTATCACCACAACTAAGGTAACAAACTTATCTATCATTTCCAAAAGTTTCCTTGTGTCCCTTTTATTTATTATTATTTTTAATATAAATTTATTTATTTTAATTGGAGGTTAATTACTTTATAATATTGTATTGGTTTTGCTGTACATCAACATGAATCTGCCACAGGTATACACGTGTTCCCCATCCTGAACCCCCCTCCCTCCTCCCTCCCCGTACCATCCCTCTGGGTCATCCCAGTGCACCAGCCCCAAGCATCCAGTATAATAGCCAGGACATGGAAGCAACCTAGATGTCCATCAGCAGATGAATGGATAAGAAAGCTGTGGTACATATACACAATGGAGTATTACTCAGCCATTAAAAAGAATACATTTGAATCAGTTCTAATGAGGTGGATGAAACTGGAGCCTATTATACAGAGCGAAGTAATCCAGAAAGAAAAACACCTACACAGTATACTAATGCATATATATGGAATTTAGAAAGATGGTAACGATAACCCTGTTTGAGAGACAGCAAAAGAGACACAGATGTATAGAACAGTCTTTGGACCCTGTGGGAGAGGGAGAGGGTGGGATGATTTGAGAGAATGGCATTAAAACACGTATAATATTATATATGAAATGAATTGCCAGTCCAGGTTCAATACATTTCAGCCTTAATCTTACTTTTGTTGCTGCTGCATGCATGCTCAGCCGTGTCCAACTCTTTGTGACCTTATGGATCCTCCAGGCTCCTCAGTGCACGGGATTCTCCAGGCAAGAATAGAGGAGTAGGTTCCCATTTCCTCCTCCAGGAGATATTCTTGACCCAGGGATTGAACTGGCATCTCTTGAGTCTCCTGCATTAGCAAGCAGATTTTTTACCACTTTCAGAATTCCTCTGAAATATATAGAAGTCTGGACCAAACTTCTCTTGAAATGGTCTCCTGGAAGGGTTCCATGATTTAATTCTCACCTACTCTTTCATCCACATCTGCAGCCATGTATCAATCTCCTGCATGAATTTATTTTCTTTCAGTTACCCCTTTAGAGAAAGTGTTCCTCAGAGTTCCATCTTTGCTCTTTTTCTCCTGTTTATAATATATTGATGTCACTGGCTGGCACTATCTACTCTTTCAATTGATGTTGGGTTGCTAAAGCACAGATCTATTCTTCCAACTTAGGTGTTTCTCCAAAATACTTGACCCCAACAAATGCCTTTGCACTTCTCTATCTACGTTTTCAAGGGTCACCTTAGTCCCCACAGGATCACGCCAAACGTTTTATCGTCTCTCTAAACCATTTCTATTTTCAGTCAATGGAACCACCATCTTGCCTAATTCAGAATCCAAGAATTCTGAATTCTTGTTTCTGAATTCTGAATGCTTGTTTCTTCTCTCTCCCCTACTCCTCACATATAGTTGGCCATCAAACCTGTTGAGTCTCCCCACAAAAGGTCTTTTGGTTCTGTCAAGTGCTATTCCCCTGCACAGTTCCTGAAGCTCAGAACCTTGTCATTTACACACCTGCCTACCTTTTCTCCTGGCCCCCAGTTTATTCACCTTCAGTATTTCTACCACACTATTATGAGAATAATCTTTGTAAAATGCAGAGCTGATCAAGCTATTTCTTATTTCCAAAACTGCTTAAAACAGCACGTTGGATTCCTACAGACTGCAAAATAAAATATCTCCCCCTGAGTATGGCCATCCATGGTTTGGCACTGCCAGTCTCTGCAAACTCATCTCTAACTACATTTGCCTTGCAGCCTAACTTTAGTCAAATTGCAGTGTATTCAGTTCAGTTCAGTTCATTTCAGTCGCTCAGTCGTGTCCGACTCTTTGCTGAATCACAGCACGCCAGGCTGCAGAGCCCACCAACTCCCAGAGTCTACCCAAGCTCATGTCCATCGAGTCAGTGATGCCATCCAGACATCTCATCCTCTGTCATCCCCTTCTCGTCCTGTCCCCAATCCCTCCCAGCATCAGGGTCTTTTCCAATGAGTCAGCTCTTCGCATCAGGTGGCCAAAGTATTGGAGTTTTAGCCTCAGCATCAGTCCTTCCAATGAACACCCAGCACTGATCTCCTTTAGGATGGACTGGTTGGATCTCCTTGTAGTCCAAGGGACTCTCAAGAGTCTTCTCCAACACTGCAGTTCAAAAGCATCAATTCTTCGTCACTCAGCTTTCTTCGCAGTCCAACTCTCACACCCATACATGACCAGTGGAGAAACCATAGCCTTGACTAGACAGACCTTTGTTGGCAAAATAATGTCTCTGCTTTTGAATATGCTATCTAGGTTGGTCATAACTTTCCTTCAATATATAGCAAATACTGACATTTCAGTCATATTGAAATAATGCTTTGAATGAACCCCTGATAAAATACTCTCTCGAGGATTCATACCTCTGCATGTCATTCTTTCTTGACTCAGCTGGTGCATCATCAGGAGCTCCATTTGCTCTCTCCTAAAAGATGGAAAATTCTGCTGCCATGTACTCTCAAAGCTCACTTAACTAAACTCAGCTACAAGACTGCGTTGTTTTAAGATAGTCTATGTATTTTTGTGTGCATTCTCTAGGCTGCAGATTCAGTGTCCTTGAGGACATGGATCCTATCTTCTTCATGTCTTCATTCTTTTTCTCGATTTCTGGCACCTGCTATGTATTCCATTAATGTCAAATGAGTGAATATAAGTGCTATTTCAATACTGCTTAGCAGTTTAGTTCAGTTCAGTCACTCAGTCGTGTCCGACTCTTTGCGACCCTATGAATAGCAGCACATCAGGCCTCCCCGTCCATCACCAACTCCCGGAGTTCACTCAGACTCACGTCCATCGAGTCTGTGATGCCATCCAGACATCTCATCCTCTGTCGTCCCCTTCTCCTCCTGTCCCCAACCCCTCCAAGCGTCAAAGTCTTTTGCAATGAGTCAACTCTTCGAATGAGGTGGCCAAAGTATTGGAGTTTCAGCTTTAGCATCATTCCTTCCAAAGAAATCCCAGGGCTGATCTCCTTCAGAATGGACTGGTTGGATCTCCTTGCAGTCCAAGGGGCTCTCAAGAGTCTTCTCCAACACCACAGTTCAAAAGCATCAATTCTTCGGTGCTCAGCCTTCTTCACAGTCCAACTCTCACATCCATACATGACCACTGGAAAAACCATAGCCTTGACTAGATGGACCTTAGTCGGCAAAGTAATGTCTCTGCTTTTGAATATGCTATCTAGGTTGGTAATAACTTTTCTTCCAAGGAGTAAGCATCTTTTAATTTCCTTAGCAGTTAATCATATGATAAAAATATATGGTCTCATTTAAACATACAATTGTTTTATTTTATATCGATGTATTGATAAATATATAAAACAAAAATAAATCAGGAATTTATTAACATGAACACTAGGAATCTACTGTACATATTAATATCTTTGCCCATAATTTTGCATGCATGCCATATACAAACATACATGCATAAAGGTTTCTAATTCTGCAGAAATACAAATTATTATTTTAGGAATCACTAGCAAAGAAAATTATTTAAAATGCTTCTGTGATAGGGAAAGGCATACTGTAACTAGAACAGGTAGGTAAAAAAAGTCTTATGCTAGTAAAGCATTTTCCATTGGCATATTTGAGATTTTAATTCTCTTTTAAATAATGTATTCTAAAGGGAAGTATTATGTATGGTTATCTTTAAAACATTATTTAAATAATCAAATGCATCTCCAAGACTTCAAAGACTTAAAAAATAAGGCTAAGACTCTAAGAAAAATCTTGCATAAAAGCATATATCCTGTAAATGAAAAAGTCATGAGATGTTGAAATTTTAAAAATTAAGTATATCTCATTCCTTTATTGGAAATAATTGGTTTAATTTAAAACATCATAGCCTCCAAGGTCTTTTCTGAAATTTTAAAGTCTCATTTAGACTTTTAAGACAGAAATTAATAGAAGAGTGATTCTATATGGTACCCACTTATCATGAGACTCTTTTATGTGAGTGTAATAGTACCACAGAGGCATCTGCTTCCATCTTTAAACTCCTGACAAGTAGAATCTCAGGAAATGCAATTTATATATCATTAAATCGTCAAGAAGATCAAACCAATTAATCCTAAAGGAGGCCAGTCA
This sequence comes from Cephalophus harveyi, assembly GCA_006410635.1. NCBI lineage: Eukaryota > Metazoa > Chordata > Mammalia > Artiodactyla > Bovidae > Cephalophus > Cephalophus harveyi. Next base: position 472,257 of record SJYT01079832.1, on the reverse strand, counting down.
TGAATATTCATTGGAAGGGCTGATGCTGAAGCTGAAGCTCCAATACTTTGGCCACTTGATGGGAAGAACTGACTCATTGGAAAAGTCCCTAATGCTGGGAAAGATTGAAGGCAGGAGGAGAAGGGGATGACAGAGGATCAGATGGTTTTGATGGCATCACCCACCTGATGGACATGACTTTGAGCAAACTCCAGGAGATGGTGATAGACAGGGAAGCTTGGCATGCTGCAGTCCATGGGGTTGCAAAGAGTCATACATGACTGAGCGACTGAACTGACTGAGTGACTGAAATCATCAAGGTCTTTGATGAAAGGAGAAACCTAAAATTAGATAATGCCAGCTGTGGCTTAACCATTTTGAGGACAAGGAAACCACCATGTCACAAGAAAAAGTCCCCAGAAAAGCAAAGCCTCCTTTTTCATACCCAGCCCCACCACTAAAGGGGTTGCAGCACATCTGCCACTCAGAAGTGAGGCTAAGAGATGGTAAGAGGGGGATACAGATGTGTCTGGCGTGAGATCACTGTCTGGCAGTGATCTCACGCCATTATATTATAGTTCCTCTTACTGGTATCAGTTCAGTGCATATTGTGCAAATGAGTTTTAGATTGCACATTTAGTTTTCTTAAAATGAGAAACTATACAATGAGCAATACAAGAGACATTTGAGATAAAGTAGTGTTCTTTATTTCCCTAAAATGTTTCATATGCTAAGAGCAACTTGATGCTTATGTTTAAATGTGGTTTTATATTATAAGGATTCTTATTCATTCATCACAAGAAAAATAATCTCTACAATTTAGCAAATGCAACATACAGTTCACAAAATGTTTTAAAGAGGTATAACTCCAGGGGATCTTCCTGATCCAGGGATCAAGCCCACATCTCCTGTGTCTCCTGCATTGCAGGCATATTCTTTACCCTCTGAGTCATAGGAGAGGCCTCTACAAAATGTTTTAATGTTTCATCTGATCTCTACAGTCATGTAAATATTTTTATTTTTTACTTTAAGAATTGTAGTACTACTTAATTCTACAATGTCTTTAATAATATTAGAGTGTAATATATTTATTTTCTTCAACAAAATTATTCAGAGTAAGTATATCGGGTTATTGGTATATAGGATTTCAACTGTATTTGCTTTGTTGAGATATGCTTCCACTCTAAGAAAAAAAGTACTTAAACTTTTGAGTCTCTAAATAAAAAATAGAAATTTACCAGAAATCACTGGTAAAGGGTAAATAACATGAAAAATATAAAGGAAGAAAGAAGGAGAGAGGGAGGGAGGTGGCAAGGATTGGTAAAAGGAAGAAGAAAGGGAAAGAAAAGGGAAGGAAAAGAAACATCAGATACTTCATTTTAAAGAAAAAGGTGTATTGCATATCTAAAACAGTCCACCTTCTAAATCTCTAGCTCTTTTAGCAAACTCTGCATACAATTCTTCACATAAATAGGTATGACTTTCTGGAAAAAAAAGAGTATAAGCCTTTCATGTATAGGAGTCTACTGCAGCATCATCAGAGAAGTATGTCTGCTAAATTAAGGAACTGTTTGTTTAGGAGAGAGAAAATAATAAGGCAAAATGTTCTAAGAGTAAGGAAGAAGCAATTGAATAAAGCAAAGGGAGTCTTTCTTCGAGGGTTTATGAAACTCATGGTATTTGAAATGGGTCTTGAAATACAAGTCGAATTTCAACAGAAAGGATAAAGGAAAAAAGGACATTCTGTGCTTTGAGAAAAGTAGGAGCAATGATATGGAAGGAAATGTATGCCTCGGAAAATGCAAATGTTGCCACATAATGAGAACTTGGATTGTGTTTAGGGGTCAGGTGGGCTAGAATGCTTCAGAAAAAGGAAGCAAGTTTATTTTATTTTGAAAGCAGTTTGTGTAGCTTCAGTAAGAATAAAAACACCAGAGTCTCCGACCTGAAAAAGATGGTTTATTTTCTTCCCTTCTTTGTTTTACAGAGGAGAAAGTTGAGCCCTAAATCCAGTTTCCAGCTCTGCGCTTTCTCTTAGTTCTTCTATATAAACGACAAGCCTGGGTTCTATTACTATTCCATTAGAGAAAGTCTCAGTTAGTGCTTTTTACACTGTGTATGCTTCCTGCCTCATTTTCATAAGCAGTTTGGTGATTTCTCTGGGCTTCCCTGGGGGCTCAGTTGGTAAAGAATCGGCCTCCAACGCAGGAGACTACCTGCAATACAGGAGATGAGGGTTAGATCCTTGGGTCGGGAAGATCCCCTGGAGAAGAAAATGGCAGTCCACTCCAGTATTCTTGCCTGGAGAAGCCGAGGGACAGGGGAGCCTGGCAGGTTACAGTCCATGGGATTGCAAGAGTCAGACAGTACTTAGCAACTAAACCACCACCCACCAAAGAAGTCAAATATCTTCCCTTAAGTATATAAACAGAGCAGACCTCAGAGCATCTTTGCCTTTTGGATAGTGTAGATTCTAATTATAATTCTTTGGAATGAGCTGAGTTAACATCCCCATCTAGCTCATACTCATTTCTTTTTGGGTCCCTTTTTCTCATCCATCCAACTAAAACATTTCCAGTTCATACAGTTCAAGAAAACTAGGTTGATTGAAGTCACATGTGTTGAGAGTAAACGTTATTCTATCATTTCATTGCTATCTCAGTCCAGCACTAACATCTTTAAGGAAAGACTTGACTATTGTATGGAAATAACTTTAGAAACATAAGGTTCATGGGCTATTTTATGTTCTCAATTTCTTTTGCTTTAGAGGAAATACATTTTTATATACTTTAGCTATTTTTTGTTTGAACATGTTTCAAATTGTCCTAAGTTCTTAGATATCATGAAGTGGCCCCTTATATAGGGATTAAGTTCTAAAATCAGCACAGAAGGTGAAAACCTAATATTCCAAATTACCCTATATGTGTGTATATGTATGTATTATATTTATGTGTAAAACTTACTATGATAATTTAAACAAGAAACCCTACTCAATGTCATGTGGTAGTCAGCATGGGAAGAGAGTTTGGGGAGAATGGATACATGTACATGTATGACTGAATTCCTTTGCTGTCCACTTGAAACTATCACAACATTATTAATCAGCTACACTCCAATATAAAATAAAAAGTTAAAAAATCAAAATAAAAAGACTCATTCACAGACATAGAAAACAAACTTATAGTTGCTGGGGGAAGGGACAGTTAGGGCCTTTGGGAAAGTCATGTGCACACTACTATATTTAAAATGGATAACCAACAAAGACCTATTATATAACATATGGAATTCTGCTCAATGTTATGTGCCAACCTGGATGGGAGTGGGTTTGGGAGAAATGGATAAAAGTATATGTATGGCTGACTCCCTTTGCTGTTCACCTGAAACTACCACAACATTGTTAATCAGCTATACCCCAATGCAAAATAGAAAGTTAAAAATTACAAAAAAAATCAAATAAAATAGTGCTTATCAAAGATACCAAGAGACAGGCAGAAATCAGAAATCCATGAGTTACAGAATAAAAAGCATACAGAGTGAAAAATTAATAACCTAAAATGCCATTTAATAAAACTTTATTATATATTTCATTATAGGACCTTACTATATTAATAAGGAAAATGTATACTAAGAAATTACTCTTTTTGTATAAAAATGATTGTGGCTGTTGATTAGTTATCAGTTTGCTCATGCCTCCACATTCATTCTATACTCTGAGATGGTGGAGCTCAAATTACACCAACTCTGTTTCCCAGATTCCCATGCTGGATGGCTGACTGTGACCTCCCACCAAAAGGCAGCACTCTGAGAGCAGCCCCAGAAAGAAGAAGGGAACAAAGAACACCCATTCAGCCTAGGTCCCCACCCCTGTAGCTGCTATAGCAATGACACCTGCAGCTTCTCTTTAGTTCCCCAAACCAGCTACTCTGTGTTCCTCCTCTTCACAGTTTCCTCTCTATCCCCAACTCTTCCTGTAGCTATTATTCTAGGCTACCAGGTTTCCTTTTTGCTCTTTCAGCTCTTTGCTGTGTAGTGATATCCCAAATCAAATCTATTTTATTTTCAATGACTAATGTAGTTTTCATTTTCCCATCAGGATTCCAACTGATGCTATAAAGAATTTCCAATTGAATGCCAGTCTGTAAATGCTTTACCATTTCCTACAATGACCATAGATGGATAAGAGGAGAAGATTGGCACAAAGAAAATGGGAAAAAAGAAAAAGCCAGGGACAGCATCCTGCCCTTTGGAGCCAGAAAATAGTACAGAAATAAACATGTGCAGAATCCAGTGAGCAAAAGATGTATTCTCTAAAGTTACCCAAAGCAAAGCAAAATTCCCCACACATCAATCACTCAGAAAAGAGGAGTAAAAGGAGAACAACTTTTTTAAGAGAGTTTTCCACTAGAAACTGGGTCAAAAGAGGGGGGGCAGATTAAGGAACATTTTTATCTTCACTTCAAGACTTTCAACATTATTTTATGCTTTTTGGTTTCAAAACTGGCCTCATTCATAAAAGTTTTAAGAGTAATTTAGGTATTTTCTGCAAAGTGATACAGAACATACAATGAATTTTTAAAGGTAGGGGTTTTCTCCATTAGCAGCTAATTTCTGCTTCCTCTCAAAAGACTCCCCAGAAATTTTGCCATCTTTTAGCTATCACACTCTCATTTAGTGAAGAATTAAGTGAAAACCGAAACCATCATTTTAATGTAATCTTGAGGATAAAGGTAATGCTATTTTAAATGTCAGATATTTTAGTTTAAGAAAACAGCTCAGCACTTAAATGTCTTCTAGAATGAAGGCAATAAATAGCACTAGTAGGCCACCCATTAAGGTATATTTGAGAATAATTCTATGGCTACAGCCAGCTTAACTCTTTGATATGTGAATCATGGCAGAGTTGTTCTATGGCTTTCAAAAAGCAAAGCTACATTGAAACCCCACTGAGTGCTGCCAGCAGAAATAGCATATAACCTATTGAAAGTAACCAAGGACCTTCAAGACCTCTGAAATAGAGAGACATGTATCGCCCATAGGTCTTAAGAGCAAGCTGAGTTTCTGCTCATCTGTGAATATTTCAGCAGAGCAATTAGTTCTTTACATTGATGTTTCTAGAGATAGACTATTCTGGCAAAATAGTTTTGCTCCTACTCATTTAAATCTTTTAAAAATACAATAGTATTGGGATTTCCCTGGCAATCCAGTGGTTAAGACTCTGCTTCCAACAGGGGGTGGGATAGGTGGGTAAAATCCCTGATGGGAAACTAAGATCCCACATAACACTCAGTTAAAAAAGTTTTAAAAACTTAAAAAAAAAATTTTGCCATTTCATATTTTAGAAGAATTATACATTCTTTCATATCTCTTAACTAATCTGACCCACGCATAAGCACCACTCTGACTTGACAAATGAGAAACATGAATGCTTCTTGAGATGGGCCCTTTGGCCTGATCACAGGGATATGGAATAGGAAGCCAAGACTAAGAGTCAGAATCAACAAAAAGCTGGGGGACATGGTACTCAATATTCCCAAACAGAGAGGATATACTCAGGGTTTAACTTCCTTTTTCCAAAGGAAAAAAAAAAATGTTTTATTTCAGACCTGTTCCAGAGATATCAGAGGATAAATTATTTCAGCCAGAATCAAGCAAGATTTTATCCTGTATTCTCAGGAAAATGAAAACTAATTATTGAGTGACATAACATTCCCTTGGAGCTAGTCTTTCTTTAATAAAGGAAAGCCCAAAGAATAAACACTTTGATCTAATACAACCTAGAACTGTCCTTGAATGACTCACATATATAACAGTATAAAAGAGGTTGATGGCACTCTACAAGCTAGAAAGCATATGAGCTTCTAACAAATAAACTATAGCAGATGAGAGTTTCGAAAACCTCAGCATAGTCTAGAGCAATGGTTCTTTGCGATCCTTGCCAGTAACATCAACATCACTGGGGAATTAGTGAGAAGAACAAATTCTTGGGTGATGAAGCCCAGAAATCTGCCTTTTACAAATGCTTCCAGGTAACACTGATGCATGNAGCAGATGAGAGTTTCGAAAACCTCAGCATAGTCTAGAGCAATGGTTCTTTGCGATCCTTGCCAGTAACATCAACATCACTGGGGAATTAGTGAGAAGAACAAATTCTTGGGTGATGAAGCCCAGAAATCTGCCTTTTACAAATGCTTCCAGGTAACAATGATGCATGCTAAAGTTTGAGAATTTTAGGTCTAATGTAATAATTAAATTTAAGGTCAAATTTGAGTTTGTAAAAGTGTTTACTGTGTTATCTAGAGCAAATAATCCAATTTTTCATAGTCTAAATTTATTCTCTGGCAAAATGGGACAAAAAACACCTCATTACAGTATTATTTTAGAATTTGAAATAATCATCTTAGCCACTGCTCTCATGCTGAGAACTCAGCACAGATATATCCTAATAAAGAGGTGAATCAAATAAGCATTTCAAAAGGAAGTTACTACTAAAATAAAATTCCTTGGACACCTGCTTCACCTTGAGCAATGCTTGGGCCATAAAAGTTTAAAAATCACAGAGGCTGTCAAAAGACTCCACATGGAGAAGGCCATTCTGCAAGAATGCTGAGCATGGTTTATGCATTGAGGCAGAACTCAGTTCTCATCCATATTGCATTACTCCTTTGAAGAGTGGATGTACAAGATTTCAGACCATAAATAATTTACCTAAATACCCACAAATCCTCTAAGTATCAGGGCTGTCCTTTTAAATAGGCCAAAAACTGTGAAAATTTGCCAAAGAAAGACAGCTATGCCTAAGCAAAATCTGTTCTTTAGTGAGACCCAGGGCCCGTAATGGAAGGGTTGGCATTCAGGGACTAATCCAGTTCCTGGGGATGGGAGATTTTCTCATCCTCTTCCCACTGAACCTGAAAAGCCTCAGAACCTCACAGTGGGTCTTCTCAGTTGTTTCCAGAACAGATAAAATCTAACCAGCATCTAACTTCAGAAATCTAACTTTCAGGAGCTTCGTGCACCAATGGGTCTCCCTGATCAGGTCTCCGTGATCACACAGGGTTCAGCTGATTATGCCCTGGGAAACCCCAGGATTGCCCTGACACTCTCATGAGGCAATCCCCCCGACTCCCTCCCCAGGGATAACACAGCCCTAAAGGCCACAGGGAGTATTGGAATCCAAGATGCAGATCTTGAAGATTCTCTCATATTTTCTGGAGCAGGCAGGGACTGTCACTTGTTTTCTCAGCTTAGAGCAAATGCCAGCAAGCATTAGCCAGTATTCCTATTGAAAGTCTAGATGAAGCTTATTGAAAATCTATCAGAGCTGACTGTAAAGTTCTCACAGCCACACCAGAAGCTACAAGTCAACTCTGATGAAGTAGATGCTATCAAGAACTTGACTTAAACCTGTGATTAGAGGTGGCATTCTGATCACATTCAGTTCAGTTCAGTCACTCAGTCATGGCCAACTCTTTGCGACCCCATGGACCGCAGCACACCAGGCCTCCCTGTCCATCACCAACTCCCAGAGTCTACCCAAACTCATGTCCATTGAGTCAGTGATGCCATCCAACCATCCCATCCTCTGTTGTTCCCTTCTCCTCCTGCCTTCAATCTTTTCCAGCATGAGGGTCTTTTCAAATGAGTCAGCTCTTCCCATCAGTTGGCCAAAGTACTGGAGTTTCAGCTTCTGCATCAGGTCTTCCAATGAACACTCAGGATTGATCTACTTTAGGATGGACTGGCTGGATCTCCTTGAAGTCCAAGGGACTCTCAAGAGTCTTCTCCAACACCACAGTTCAAAAGCATTAATTCTTTGGCACTCAGCTTTCTTTCAGGTAAGGCAATGGCAACCCACTCCAGTACTCTTGCCTAGAAAATCCCGTGGACAGAGGAGCCTGGTAGGCTGCAGTCCATGGGTTCGCTAAGAGTTGGACACAACTGAGTGACTTCACTTTCACTTTTCACTTTCATGCATTGGAGAAGGAAATGGCATCCCACTCCAGTGTTCTTGCCTGGAGAATCCCGGGGATGGGGGAGCCTGGTGACCTGCCCTCTATGGGGTTGCACAGAGTCAGACACGACTGAAGCGACTTAGCAGCAGCAACAGCAGCTTTCTTTATAGTCCAAATCTCACATGCATACATGACAACTGGAAAAACCATAGCCTTGACCAGATGGACATGTCTCTGCTTTTTAACGTGCTGTCTAGGTTGATCATAACTTTCCTTCTTTTGTCTTTTAATTTCATGGCTACAGTCACCATCTGCAGTGATTTTGGAGCCCCCCAAAATAAAGTCTGCCACTGTTTCCAATGTTTCCCCATCTACACGCCATGAAGTGATGGGACCAGATGCCATGATCTTAGTTTTCTGAATGTTGAGCTTTAAGCCAACCTTTTCACTTTCCTCTTTCAATTATATTAAGAAGCTTTTTAGTTCCTCTTCACTTTCTGCCATAAGGGTGGTGTCATCTGCATATCTGAGGTTATTGATATTTCTCCCAGCAACCTTGATTCCAGTTTGTGCTTCATCCAGTTGAGCATTTCGCATGATGTGCTCTGTATATAAGTTACATAAGCAGGTGACAATATACAGCCTTGACGTACTCCTTTTCCTATTTGGAACCAGTCTGTTGTTCCATGTCCAGTTCTAATGGTTGCTTCCTGACCTGCATATAGGCTTCTCAAGAAGCAGGTCAGGTGGTCTGGTATTCCCATCTGTTTCAGAATGAAAGAGATCACATAGAGAACCTCAATTCTAAGGCCCCTGGAATCTTATCCTAAAAGTGAAGTGGCTCAGTCATGTCTGACTCTTTGCATCCCCATGGACTGCAGCCTACCAGGCTTCTCCGTCCATGGGATTTTCCAGGCAAGAGTACTGGAGTGGGTTGCCATTTCCTTCTCCAGGGGATCTTCCCGACCCAGGGATCAAACTCAGGTCTCCTGCATTGCAGGCAGACTCTTTACTCTCTGAGCCACCAGGGAAACTTATCCTAGACTTGGACAATTAACATTACTGGACTAGAGAAGCTTCTATGTGAACTTGACCAGATTACTGGGGAATGTTGTCTTTATAATTGAATATCTCAGCCTTGGGAGTCAGGTGTTAGAGGCTTTTGATTCCAAAAATAAAACAAATTAACAACAAAATAAACACAGGCTAATTCAAACATTTAGTAGCCTGGTTGCCAGGGAAGTTGGAGTTGCTAAATAATCTCATCCTCCCTTCAGTAGAACACCCATAGAAGAAATACTTCTGCAAGTCACAGAAACTCCCTAATGGTAGCAATAGCTTTCACTTAGTCAGAACTAAATGCTCTCTAAGAACCAGGGACTCTAGAAAGCCATTTTCTAGTTATTTCACGGTTATTATGTTGGGATCAGCTTTAGTATTAGCTGATGCTGTTATTTCCTTAACAAAGGTCCCTGAAGCCAACTATTTCTTAAATAAAACTTGTAAGTAACATATGCTTGTTATCACCCCTGGTAACAAACAAGGGCATCCTTGGTAGCTCAGCTGGTAAAGAATCTGCCTGCAATGCAGGAGACCCCAGTTCAATTCCTGAGTCAGGAAGATCTGCTGGAGAAGGGAATGGCAAACCACTCCAGTATTCTTGCCTGGAGAATTCCATGGAGAGAGGAGTCTGGCAGGCTACAGTCCATAGGGTCACAAAGAGTTGGACACAACTGAAGCAACTTAACACATAGTAATTTAAAGAAAACATAGTCATTTATAGAATAAAATTAAGTTTCTTCCTTTCTTTCACTCTTTCTGTAACAATGTGGTATATATGTATTCATATTCTATCAAATGACCAACCTAGACAGCATATTAAAAAGCAGAGACATTACTTTGCCAACAAAGGTCTGTCTAGTCAAGGCTATGTTTTTTCCAGTGGTCATGTATGGATGTGAGAGTTGGACTATAAAGAAAGCTAAGCACCGAAGAATGGATGCTTTTGAACTGTGGCGTTGGAGAAGACTCTTGAGAGTCCCTTGGACTGCAAGGAGATCCAACCAGGCCATCCTAAAGGAGATCAGTGCTGGGTGTTCATTGGAAGGACTGATGTTGAAGCTGAAACTCCAATACTTTGGTCACCTGATGTGAAGAGCTGACTCATTTGAAAAGACCCTGATGCTGGGAAAGATTGAGGGCAGGAGGAGAAGGGGCCGACAGCAGATGAGATGGTTGGATGGCATCACTGAGTCGGTGGACATGGGTTTGGTTGAACTCTGGGAGTTGGTGATGGACAGAGAGGCGTGGCATGATGTGGTTCATGGGGTCGCAAAGAGTCGGACACAACTGAACTGAACTGAACTGAACTCTATCAGATGGAAGAAGGGTCTTCCCAACCCAGGGATCTAACCCAGGTCTCCTGCATTGCAGGAGGATTCTTTACCAGGGAAGCTCCAAATATATACTCATACATATATCAGTTCAGTTTAGCCACTCATTTGTGTCTGACACTTTACAACCCCATGGACTGCAGCACACCAAGCCTCCCTGTTCATCACCAATTCCCAGAGTTTACTCTAACTCATGTCCCTTGAGTCAGTGATGACACCCAACCATCTCATCCTCTGTTGTACCCTTCTCCTCCTGCCTTCACACTTTCCCAGCAGCAGGGTCTTTTCAAGTGAGTCAGTTCTTCCTATCAGGTGGCCAGAGTACTGGAGTCTCAGCTTCACCATCAGTCCTTCCAATGAACACCCAGGACTGATCTCCTTTAGGATGCTCTGGTTGGATCTCCTTGCAGTCCAAGGGAATCTCAAGAGTCTTCTCCAACACCACAGTTCAAAGCATCCTTTCTTCAGTGCTCAGCTTTCTTTATAGTCCAACTCTCACATCCATGCATGACCACAGGAAAAACCATAGCTTTGACTAGACGGACCTTTGTTGGCAAAGTAATGTCTCTGCTTTTTAATATGCTATCTAGGTTGGTCATAACTTTTCTTCCAAGGAGTAAGCGTCTTTTAATTTCATGGCTGCAGTCACCGTCTGCAGTGATATTGGAGCCCCCCAAAATAAAGTCTGTCACTGTTTCCAATATTTCCCCATCTATTTCCCATGAAGTGATGGAACCAGATGCCATGATCTGCCATGAATGTTGAACTTTAAGCCAACTTTTTTACTCTCCTCTTTCACTTTCATCAAGAGGCTCTTTAGTTCTTCTTCACTTTCTGCCTTAAGGGTGGTGTTATCTGTATATCTGAGGTTTTTGATATTTTTCCTGGAAATCTTGATTCCAGCTTGTGCTTCCTCCAGTCCAGCATTTCTCATGATGTACTCTGCATATAAGTTAAATAAGCAAGGTGACAGTACACAGCCTTGATGTACTCCTTTCCCTATTTGGAACTAGTTTGTTGTTCCATGTCCAGTTCTAACTGTTGCTTCTTGACCTGCATACAGATTTCTCAAAAGGCAGGTCAGGTTGTCTGGCATTGCCATCATTTTCCAGTTTGTGGTGATCCACACAGTCAAAGGCTTTGACATAGTCAATAAAGCAGAAATAGATGTTTTTCAAGAACTCTCTTGCTTTTCTGATGATCCAATGGCAATTTGATCTCTGGTTCCTCTGCCTTTTCTAAAACCAGCTTGAGCATCTGGAAGTTAACAGTTTACGTACTATTGAAGCCTGCCTTGGAGAATTTTGAGCATTACTTTACTAGAGTATGAGATGAGCACAATTGTGCAGTAGTTTGAGCATTGTTTGGGATTGCCTTTCTTTGGGATTGGAATGAAAACTGACCTTTTCCAGTCCTGTACCCACTGCTGAGGTTTCCATATTTGCTGGCATGTTGAGTGCAGCACTTTCACAGCATCATCTTTAGGATTTGAAATAGCTCAACTGGAATTCCATCACCTCTACTAGCTTTGTTCATAGTGATTCTTGCTAAGGTCCACTTGACTTCACATTCCAGGATGTCTTGCCATTCTGGAAGTTAACAGTTTACGTACTATTGAAGCCTGCCTTGGAGAATTTTGAGCATTACTTTACTAGAGTATGAGATGAGTACAATTGTGCAGTAGTTTGAGCATTCTTTGGGATTGCCTTTCTTCGGGATTGGAATGAAAACTGAACTTTTCCAGTCCTGTACCCACTGCTGAGGTTTCCATATTTGCTGGCATGTTGAGTGCAGCACTTTCACAGCATTATCTTTAGGATTTGAAATAGCTCAACTGGAATTCCATCACCTCTACTAGCTTTGTTCATAGTGATTCTTCCTAAGGTCCACTTGACTTCACATTCCAGGATGTCTTGCCATAGGTGAGTGATCACACTATTGTGATTATCTGGGTCATGAAGATCTTTTTTGTACAGTTCTTCTGTGTATTCTTGCCATCTTCTCTTAATATCTTCTGCTTCTGTTAGGTCCATACCATTTTTGTCCTTTACTGAGCCTATCTTTGCATGAAATGTTACCTTGTTATCTCTAATTTTTTTGAGGAGATCTAGTCTTTCCCATTGTATTGTTTTCCTCTATTCCTTTGCACTGATCACTGAGAAAGCTTTCTTATCTCTCCTTGCTATTCTTTGGAACTCTGCATTGAAATGGGCATATCTTTCCTTTTGTCCTCTGCTTTTCACTTCTCTTCTTTTCACAGCTATTTGTAAGGCCTCTTCATGAAAGAGTTCCCCTGGAGAAAGAAATAGCAACCCACTCCAGTAGTCTTGCCTAAAGATTTCCTTATGGGGACAGAGGAACTTGGTGGGCTACAGCCCATGGGTTCACAAAGGGTTGGACATGACTGAGCAACTATCACTTTCACTTTCTCACATGTATATATACACATACACACATATATATTTGAAACTTGGTTAAATCCTATGTTGCTAACAACTAGAATTATGTCCAAAACATATCCAAGATGAATGATAAGAAGTTTGAGGTTGATGTACTGAGCCAAACACCTGCACATTATCATCAAGATGCTTTTTCAAGTAAAAAATAAATGATATTGTTCAGCTGCTGGTGTACCAGCACTGGTACAATTAGCAGGGTATTCAAATCCAGGGCTGATGGCAACCAAGAGCTCAGTTCCGTCCCTGTGACCATGCATGTCCTGAGTGTACAGAGATAAAAGGATACGGCAAATCCTGCCTAATAGAAGACCCCACTCAGTTTGTGCCATGCATGATTTGTTGTTGCCTTTCCTTTATCCTGTCACAGAATGAAATAAACATGGTGCTGTAAAGCCTATTCCTTTCTCTCACGAGTTCAACAGTTCAAACCTAAACCAACACCACTGGTCAGGCAGAGTAGACACTAGTCTTAACTTGCATCTCCCCGATTACCATTAAGTTCCCATCTGCATTTCTTCTCCAGGCCATCTGTTTGTATTTTTAAAAATTTTTTCTATGGGTTGTTTGTGCTTTTCTGATTCATTTGTTGGGAAACTTTTTTTATATTAGGTGCAGAAATCCTTTATTAATAAGCATTAGGTTGTTTCTCCTAGATTACTGTTCATTTTGTGACTGTTTTAATAGGACCTTTGGTTGTGCAGAAGTTTTTATTCTATGTGATTAAATTTGTCCTCTTGTTATTTGGGGCTTCTGGATTCCTAAGATTTATACAAAGAGTATCCTTTATTTTCTTCTCACAGTTGTGTTTTAAATTTATTACATAACTTATTTCACATTTGGACATTTCGCAGTGTACCATTCCTGATTTCCTTCAAAGAAAGTAAGCTCCCCCATTATCATTATTAAATTTACCTTCCCCCCTCCACTGAATTGAAATGCAGACTACACAGATATAAAGAAAATACAGATTTACCAGTGTACTGTTTCTGCTCTCTTATGCTGATCTGCCAATGTATTTGTCTATTTCTGTTTTTATTAATCATAGTAGCATTAAGTTGTTTTAAATCTGATATGCAGGTCTTCCTCCATTATTATTTGCCAAAATCTTCAGTTTCTATTGAGTATGAGATAGGCTACATGGGTGTATTGTACAACATGGGAAATATAGTCAATATTCTAAAATAACTGTAAACAGAGTATAATGTTTAAAAATTGTATAATTTTATATTGAAAAATAATACAAAAATATCTTCCTCAGTTTCTATTGGCTAATATTTAAGTACTTACACTGGGTTTGCAAAAATGTAATTTTGATCAAGTAGCGTTGGCTCTCTGGAAGTCGCTTAGAAAATGAGGTGAGTGTTCTCCATGTGTATCATTGCAGTTCATGTGCTTATTCTCTAGTTTTCAGTCCTTTCCTAGTGTTCCTGGAGATTTCTTACTTCAAGCTCAGTTGTGTGCTTTCAGTAAGGTCTCAGTTACCTATCTTCTTTTTTGTGTAATTTTTTTATTTTTTAAATTGCTTTCTTTATTGGAGCATAGTTGATTTACAATGCTGTGTTAGTTTCTTCTGTACAGCCAAGTGAATCAGCCATACTCAATTACCTTTTATTCAGCATCCCAGGTAGTTGTGTGTGTGTGTGTTGTGGGGGGAGATATTTTTGCCATACAGGTAGTTATAATAGAAGTCTTCACATTTCTAAGTCTGCAGGGATTTTTCTCTGAAATAAGGGAGTTGGACCAGATTTTCCTCCTCAGTGTGCTCCCTGGAGCAACAACCTGGGCATCCCTTGGGAGATTATTAAAAAGGCAGAACATAACCCCCCACCTCAATGCTATGTTTTTAATAAGTCTCAGGGCAAGTTTGCATATTTGAGTATGAGAAGCACTGAACTAAGTGTTCCATGTCTTTGCAGCTCTAGCCCTACAGAACTCAATAACTAAGTTACAATTCTGGTTTCCTGATTTTTCCTACCTCAGACTGAATGAAGTCTGGGAATATGCTCCAAGTTTGAAGAACTTCTCAAAAGAGTCAGTGAGAGGGAAGGAGAAAGCAGTAATCAGGTTTACCTGAAATTTTCCCAATTCATGGTAAATGCAGACAGTGTCGTCCTGGTCACTGGCATGATTATATGTCCTCTCCTAATCTCCTGGGCTTCCCTGATGGCACAGTGGTGAAGAATCCACCTGCCAATGTCAGGGACACAGGTTTGATCGCTGGGTTGGGAAGATCCCCTGGAGAAGAAACCCACCCCATTATTCTTGCTTGGAAAAGTCCACAGACAGAGGAGACCATCAGGCTACAGTCCATGGGGTCACAGAAGAGTTGGACACAACTTAGTGATTAAACAACAACAACCTGGTCTCCTGGCCTTCGGACTCTTCTCCCTTCCATTCTTTCTGCAAATTTCTCCTCCCTTGTTCAGCAATATTTCACTGACTCTTGTTCTCCTTCCCAGACAATCTGCTTCAACTTGTGTGGCTACACTCTATCCACTTTATATACAGAGTTTCATTCCAATATTTTATTTGATAATGGGTGCCCTAGTTTAAAAAAAAGAAAGGAAAGAAAAAAGAACTCATCTCTGGCATTCTCATATTTTAGTATTTTACAAGTTAGAAAAGAAAATTTACATGATAAATATAAATAGCCAATAAGGATAGGAAAAAAATTTACTCTCTCTAGTAGCAAGGAAATGCCATTTAGAATACATAGTATTTTTCAACTATCAGCTTTTCAAGGATTAAAAATAATGGGCAAGGTTATGCAGGATAAAGTTGTTTCTCAAAGTCAGAGTATTGCTTCATTCTGAAAGAAGAAATACGTATCAAAATTCTTTAGGAAAAAAATCACAGTAATCATATTTCCAGGAGTTTGTCCTAAGCAAATATTTAAGTGCACAGAGATTTAGCTATAGAGAGTCATCAAAATGGTGGCCCTTTTAGGGAAGAGAGGAAAAAAATTGAAATGACATAAATATGAAATAAGTGTGAACTAGGTTCAGTTGTTTATGATAAAATTATACAGTGGAACATTTACCTAGAAAAACTTTTTATTTACAAAATAATATGATCCCATGTTAATAAAATAAATATGTGTATTTGCATGTATATTTGGCTTGAGGAGAATGTATTAATAAATGACTTGCCATCTTTTGTTCTGGAATTACAAAATGTTTCCCCCTTCTGTTTTCTTTTCTGTGTTTTCTAATTTATCTATGACATACACGGCTTTTAACTAGAGAAAAAATAAGAAAAAAGTATTGATAACTTTCAAAAAGTACAGTCTTTCTCCCAAGGCTGATGATGGATGAAGAAGAGATAAAATCTAAGAAAAAGTTCACCCGGCCTTTTTCAAGTTCTTAATCTTTTGTCCTTTTTGATGAAAGCTCCAAATTGCCCAATCACCTTTTCACGTGCATGACTGCCTTGATGGGGCCAAAGTCAATTACTGGGGGGCATTATTCATTAAATAAAAATGTAACTACTTGTATCTCTTCAATAGACACAGTATCTAGGGCCTTTGTGTCTTTAGTTTCTCTCTGTACCTGACAAGGCACTTTTTAGCACCTTTGCCAAATGGGCTCAAGACAACTGCATACATACTTATCCAGATGACTCAGTTTGCCCTTATTTTAGCAGCTTCAGTTAAACTCCAAGTGTTAAAGTGGGTGAGAAAAATTGGTTAAACTTTGGGAAAGAACAAGAGATTTTTTTCAATTTTCTCCATGCAAACAAATAGGAAAAACCAAATACAAGAGAAACCATTGAATTTCTGATTTCAGCAAGGTTAAAATAGGCACTAATGTTTTGCAAATTAAGATGAAAAATAAATTTATTACTTGTAATTTTAATTTCTAAGCAAGATGGAATAAAATCTAATGAAGAATTTGCAAGTATAATACCTATTGTTTTTTCATTTTAGCAAATAATACAGCCATTTGAATAAATTAAGAAAAAATAGATAAGCAAAAGAAAAATATATTAAAATTACCCATAAATCTCACTGCTAAAGAATGCTATCTTTGCCATTTACAAGCTTATTGTTTCAGTCTATTTTCTATTCAAAATATATGTATATGCACAGTTTATATAACTTGAATCATAGCTTGCTTATTCTTTATAAGCCTTCATTTCATTCAAAAATGAATCATGAAGATATTCTGTGGATTAAGATTTCATAATGTAAGTGTAATGACAAAAGAACGATCTACATGACTAGGTGTCCAAATTCTTTTTCATGTAAATTTTAGACTTACAGAATAGCTACAGTAATAATACTTTACAAAGAAATCCTAAAATCCTTTAACCTAAATTCTCTAAATATTATTCTACTGCCTATGTTTATCTGTGTGCATGCCTCTTTCACTCTTCCTCTGTGTGTGTATGCATGTGTATACTATACTTATTTTCTTGAACCATTTAAGAGTAAGCCGCAGAGAAAATGATACCTGTTTAAACAGAAACAGTAGCATGCAACTTTCTAAACTGAAGGATATTATCTTGAATAAACACACTACCAAGATTAAAAGCAGGATATTAACATTGATATGATACTTCCAATATACAGAATTTATTCAAATTTTTCTAATTGTCCCATTACTGTCTTTTATAGAATTGAAATTTTCTTTTTCTTATCTGGGACCAATCAAGGATCACACATTGCATTAATAAGTTGAGTAAGAGTCAAATCAGGGTGAACATTAAGATGTAGGACTATTCAACAAAAGACAAGTACTCTATGATATCACTTACATGTGGAATCTAAAAAAAAAAAAGATACAAATGAACTTATTCATGAAACAGAAACAGATTTACAGACACAGAAGAGAAGCTTATGGTTACTAAAGGGGTAAGGGGTAGGGAAGGGATAAATTAGGAATTTGGGATTAACATATATACACTACTATATATGAAATAGATAAACAATAAGGATGTATTGTATAGCAAAGGAAAATCTTATAATAACCTGTAATAGAAAAGACATATATATGTAGGTGTCTTTTTCAGGGTTTACATGATGCAAAGAGCTGACGCATTGGAAAAACCTTGATGCTGGGAAAGATTGAAAGCAAAAGCAGAAGCGGATAGCAGAGAATGAGATGGTTAGACTGCATCACTGACTCAATGGATACGAATTTGAGCAAACTCTGGGAGATGGTGGATGACAGAGGAGCCTGACGTGCTGCAGTCCATGGGGTTGCAAAGAGCAGGATATGACTTAAGTGAGTGAACAACATGCACATACATGTGTGTTTGTGTATGACTGACTCACTTTTCTGTACACCTGGGGCATTATAAATCAACTATACTTCAATGAAAAATAAATGAATGAATATTTTTTCAAAGATGTAGGTCTATTAAGAATTTTTTACTTAATCTTAGAAGACATTGGGGGTTTTAAGCACGAGGGAAGGTTTTGAGATTGTTTTATTTTTTCAAAAGGCATTTCTGTTGTTAAACAGAAAATTATTTTACAGAAAAAGGTACTTTAATAAATTCCTGGAATCATGAGAGGAAGGAGGACAAGGTAGAGACTGTATGGTTAGAGAAGAGGGAAAATAAGAGACGGATGAAAATCCAGTGTGCAACGGTCACCCCACGCTGATATTCCATAGCAGCAATAAAACAGTTTAAGTCTGCAATGCCAGACCTGCTCTTATCACTGGTATGAAAATTCACACATAAGAAGACGAGGAATGTTCCCTGCTTTTAACTTGTGCTTACAAAGGATGTCTTAAGATTGAGTCTGTAATCAGTTGCCTATTTCTCAGTGGAAGGGGAGAGCCCAGTTTCACACCTTCCCATTGATTTCTAAAAGTCCTTTTGTACCATCACAATCCCTTTTATTATACTCCAATAAACCAGTGAAGTTGCTCAGTCATGTCCAACTCTTTGCAATCCCATGGACTGTAGCCCACCAGGCTCCTCCATCCACGGAGTTTTCCAGGCAAGAGTACTGGAGTGCATTGCCATTTCCTTCTCCAGGGGATCTTCCCGACCGAGGGATGGAACCCAGATCTCCGACACTGCAGGCAGATGCTTTACTGTCTGAGCTACCAAGGAAGCCCAGTATTCCAATTAAGACAGGGCCTAAACACTTAGGTTATTCCATAGTCAATGTAATGTTAAAGATCATTCCTAGGTTTTACTTGATTTTAACTAATCATCTCTTTAGCTATTTGTCATGCTGAACTTCTGTCATATAACAAGCTAAGCTAAAGAACAATCAATAGCTTTATGAATTGAAATGAAAACATATATGCACATGTGTTGTTTTCCAATCCTATAAAGCCTGAGAGGCTACTCTAACCAAATATATCCATCAATCACAAGTCAAATCTGAGAACTTAGTATCTTGCAGATTTCAACATGCACATGACTCTTCTAAGAACAGAGTTAAAATGTAGATTCTGATTTCATAGGTTTGGGCTAGGGTCAAAGATTCTGCTTTAGAATATTCTGCCAGGGTTGGGGGTAGGGCATGGTACTGGTTGCTAGACCACATTTCAAATAAAAGTGTGGAGATCAATTACTTACCACTAAATAATAGATTTTTCCTTGAAAATGGAGGTGGAACAGCAGGTTGGAAAGAGCACAGGGGTGGGTTTAGGATAAGAAATCCAAGACCTGTCTGCCATCAGTGAAGATCCTTTAATCACTCTGAGCTTCAGTTTCCACAATGTAGAAATCTGCAATAGAAGCATGAATTGCTTTCTAGGACATAAGGTATGCTTTAAATAAAACTTTAAGAAAATTTAAGACTTCAGGATGAATAAACTATAATTGGTTTAATTGCAGTAAATATACTTATTTAAAAATGATAAATCTTTTCCAGCTGAGAGTGCTACCCCAAATAGCTACCATGTGATTTTATGGAAAATGAAAATTTAAATTACCTCTGTAAGAAAGTGACCCTTTCTTTTTACAAAGTCACAAGCTGAATGAAACAATAAAGAACGTGACAAAAAACCATGATCCAGAAGATTAAAATACTTTTTCATATAAAAAAATGGATATACTACTTTTCTGCTTCAGGCAAGTCTTTTAGCAAAATACACTCTTTGAACTTGCAATGAAGCAGATTTTCCTTTCAACATCTGTCCCTGAACTGATAGGAGGTAAAGAAAAATCAAGTGTTGAGTCTCTTGCTTAAGGAAATGTTCAGATGAGTATTGGCAGAGCTCCCCGAGGAATAAAACTGGGAGACTGAAAATCGAAAAGTATAGACATTATACAAAATATTACTTCATAATAATCAGCAAGTGATCAAATAGCAAGGATGGAGCTTTTAAATTCAGAGACAGACAGACAGAGAGAGTTTAACTTGGTCGAGGTCTTCACTCTTGGCTGGATGGTGAACAATCCACCTGCCAATACAGGAGTCAGGGTTCAACCCCTAATCTGGGAAGACGCCACGTGCCATGGAGCAGCTAAGCCCATGTACCACAGCTACTGAGTCTGTGCTCTAGAGCCCAAGAGCCACAACTACTGAAACCCAGACTCCCTAAAAAGTTTGTGCTCTGCAACAAGAGAAGCCACCTCGATGAGATGCCTGCACACTGCAACTGGAGAGTGGCCCCTACTCACCACAGCTAGAGCAAAGCCCACACAGCAACACAGACCTAGCACAGCAAAAATCAAAATAAACTATCAAAGAAAAATTTTAATTACATTATTAAATAAATTACTTTTTTAAATAGTGAGATGTTTTATTTAAAAAAAAAAAAAAACTTGGTCAAGCCTTGTCTTGAACACATTCATTTACTTCCTCACAAATGTCAGGATCAGCTGTGTTTTTGAAGCAGATGAGTATCCAGGGTCACCTTCTGTCAGCTGCCTGAGTTTTGTTGCTTTTGATCACCTTCTCCGGCAGATGTGGTGTGATTCTTTCTGCCAGCGCACTCCTCTGTGTCTGCTAACTTGCTGCAGCCCACTCGCATCTCACTAGCAAGGTGCCTCTGGGTGAAGGCACTTACTCCTGCCACAGGTCCCTGTCACTCCTGACAGCACAGACTCCCGAAGCAGCTCTCCCTCTGGTCCCGGTGTCAGATTCAAAGGCCTGACCAGCCTCCGCTGGCAGAAGCTGCCTCTTAATTGCTATAGATCAGAGAGTACTGAACATGTCAATTAAAATGGAGTGGAAGAGGGCAGAAGAGATCTGGCATTTACCAAGATAACCCATTCCCTTCTGGGCTGATGGCTTTCTTTATGCCTCTTGGTCCTGCCTGACTAATGAGCAGGTCATTTCCCAGCAACACCATGAGCACAGCAACGGATTACAGTGTCTGTCTCCTTTGCCCTCTCTAGCAGACTTTTCTCTTTCCTATCATTTGTTCTCTTCTTCAGCAAAAGGGTTTGTCCTTAGAACTAGCTACATATTTCCAAGAGAGAAGAACTCTCCCAAACCACACACACAAATATGAGGAAAGAAACCCCAGTTCTTTTCATTCACTTATTTGTCCTTTGTTCTTTCCTGTTACATTCCATTCATGGAATGTATGTATATAATTAATGACATGGCTAAAAACTTGATTCTTAGAGTGGCAAGAGGGATTCACTACATAGAGTCTAAAGATGAATGAACGAAGACCCAGAGATTTGAGCTGACTTGCACAGGGCTACACAGACGCTTTCCTTCCTACCTCACTTTCTGGGCAATGCACACTTTCATTGCATGGCTAGATTCTCAGGCTTGCAGTGTTTCAAGAATCCGATTAAGACCTAGAGAGGCAATTCCATGTAGGGTTGAAAACCAAGCCTACTGTGCTCATTGGTCCTGCCACCTATTAGCTTCTTTTTCTGTACATTGGGAGGTTACAGAAGTAAGATGGTCAGTGTTGGCAAAGCTCTTGGTCTGAACACACAGTGAATTCTACTCACAGACTCTTAATTTTGTGGAAATTAGTATTCAGGAGGTAGATGGGTCCAGGACAAACCTGAATTATGGTGTCTGGGCATATTGAAAATCTGGGGCTGGAAGAGTTTGAGAAAAAAGCAGAATTAGAAAATTCATCTTGACCTTCCCTCCTTGCCCTTCTTCCCTGAAGCAGGTCATAAACCTCTCATGTGATGGTTCCCTCCCTTGTATCAACTTACTCCTTGAGTTGGGGAGTTTGGAGCTGAGGAATCTGTATAATAAACCTTGTTAAACTTGCCTTTGTCTTCCCAGTTACTTCTTCCCCATTTAGAACTTCAAGTTCAAACACCTTGCCATCTTGCCACTTTTTCATGGATTTATTGTTTCTTTGCCCTTCCTTGGTGGCTCAGTGATAAAGAATCCACCGCCAATGCAGGAGGCCTGGGTTCAATCCCTGGGTCAGGAAGATCCCCTGGAGAAGGAAATGGCAACCCACTACAGTATTCTTGCCTGGGAAACTCCATGGACAGAGGAGCTTGGCAGGCTACCGTCCATAGGGTCACAAAGAGGCAGACACAACTTAGCGACTAAACAACAACATTGTTTCTTTGTCTTAAAGATATAAAAGCCTCCTGATTTGGTCATTTTTTTCAGGTTTTCCTTCTCTTGTAGAACTTCCCATAGACATGTGAAAATTATGCTTTTCTCTTGTTAAATCCTTGTCAGTTTAATTTCCAGACCCTGCCAAGAAGCCTAAGAGAGTAAAGGAAAAATTATTCCCTTCTCTACAAAGTGAAAACATTATTTAATGTATCTAAAAGCATTATTTAATGTATGTAAATAAATTAGAGACTAATACTCTCTAATTTGATAGGTCAACAGTTGGCCAAATTTTATTTTTCCAAGTAAGCGGATAAAAAAATTCTACTTCCCATCACAACCATCTTGTAAATTAAAGAACACTTAAATTCATAGTAGAAAGGGTACTCTTGGAAAAATAAAAACAATCCTTCTCAAAAAGGAACAATTATTTTGCTGTTGATGAGAAAAGATTGTCAGGGCCAGTGTTGGCACAAACCCTGCAGCTCACATGCCCCTTGTCTCTGGTTCATCTTCTCTAAGAAAGAAGCACGTTGCCAGAGGCTGTCTATAGCCTCATTCTCTCCACCTTCCTGTGGCAAGGCTCAGGGGCTCTGACTGTGAAAGACAATTTCCAGGCTTCTAAATGGAGCATCTGCCAATCACCCAAGCATTAGCCAGTGTTCTTCAAATCTGCACATAAACCCATTTTTCCAGAATCAGAATGCCCAAAACATCATCAAAGGTAGATGACAGGCAGATCTGCAAAATGAGTAAGCCCTACCCTTTGTTGAAAAAAAATCCATCTACCCTTCTGGGGAAGTCCATAAAAATGGTATGGCAAAACCAATACAATATTGTAAAGTAATTAACCTCCAATTAAAATAAACAAATTTATATTTTAAAAAAATCAGTGTGGGCTTTATATTTGGAGGCTCTAACCTGCCATCTTCTTGGTCAGCCCGCTCCTCAACTTATTGGCCTTCCTAGGTGGTAATAGTGGTAAAGAACTTTTACCACTAATGCAGGAGATGTTAAGAGACATGGGTTTGATCCTGGGGTCAAGAAGATCCCCTGGAGGAGGGCATGGCAACCCACTCCAGTATTCTGCCTGGAGAATCCCATGGACAGATGAGCCTGGTGGGCTACTGTCCATAGGGTCACAAAGAGTTGGACACAACTGAAGCGACTTAGCATGCATGCACAAGGGCTTTAACTGCATGAACTGTGTCCATACTTAAGATGGTGATGGCTCTACTCAGTGCTGTGGGAGTCAGTTGGGAGGTGAGGTGCCTGTAGGGACAGAGATAGACAGACAGGCACAGAGGGGATCAGTAGTGCCAAGGCCCTGGTCTGTGTCACAAAAGGACACTGAAGACCCAGGGATGACTACAGGGAGACAGTCACTGACTCCAAATGTCTGAGGAACTGTCATGAGAAGAGAAAGCAAAACTGCTGGAGGGCATAGGTCAAATGACTGGAAACAAGGAAAACCGATTTATGCTACAGAAAGAAAAAGCTCTTAACTCTTACAGCTGTCAAGAGGAAAGAAAAAGAGAAGAGAGAAGACAGAAGGGGAAGGGAGAGAAGAGGAAAGGAGGAGAGGGGAGCAGAGCGAAGGGGAGGAACTTACAGATTTTAACAAAAAGTTAGAGATCTTGATAATCCTGCAGTTTGATCTTGAATATCTTCTGGCTTCTTTTCCTTGCCCATGATTGAATTTGTGGGTTTCCCTGGTGGCTCAGACGGTAAGGCATCTGCCCGCAATGCGGGAGACCCGGGTTCGTTTCCTGGGTTGGGAAGATCCCCTGGAGAAGGAAATGGCAATCCACTCCAGCACTCTTGCCTGGAAAATCCCATGGACAGAGGAGCCTGATAGGCTACTGTCCATGGGGTCATAAAGAGTCAGACACGACTGAGTGACTTCACTTTCACTTTCATGATTGAATTTATTATTGATGAACTCAGAACATCCTTCCAGTTTGAATATGTTCTGGCTTTTATCAATAAATATGTCTTATGTTTTTTTCCCTTAGTTTTGATTAGTTTTGATTACAACTGTCATTCATTGAATATTTTCTCTGAAAAAGGCATTGTAAATTTTTGAAGTGATGATTTTATTATCCCCATTTTTAGGTAGGGAAACTAAGTTTCAGAGTTAATATTTAATTTGTTCAAGTCACACAACCAGCATGAGAGTAAAAAACTTACTTCTAAACCAAATCTATCTAATGTTTAAATCCCATGGTGCGAGGCCTGAAAACAGTTCGAATTTATTACCTTGAAAGAATATTTTTTCTCATTTTGCTCTAGGAGCCTTTGTTTCATTACCAAATTCTATGCCTAGAAATTCACACAAATTTCTGGTTACTCAAGGATTGCCTTCAAGATCAGCATCATACATTTTTTGCCCTTCCCAGATCTGTTTCCTTTGCTATCAATGCAAACTTCTGTGACAACTTCTGTCATGTTCTGTGAGTCAAGGCCCACATAAATGACATGTTAGAGCACTAAGGATTCAATGTCCTTGACCCCAAACTATAGCCACAGGAAACAGATGGGGAAACAGTGGAAACAGTGTCAGACTTTATTTTTTGGGCTCCAAAATCACTGCAGATGGTGACTGCAGCCATGAAATTAAAAGACACTTACTCCTTGGAAGGAAAGTTATGACCAACCTAGATAGCATATTCAAAAGCAGAGACATTACTTTGCCAACTAAGGTCTGTCTAGTCAAGGCTATGGTTTTTCCAGTGGTCATGTATGGATGTGAGAGTTTGAAAGTGAAGGAAGCTGAGCACTGAAGAATTGA
>SJYT01079832.1:348682-443369 GCA_006410635.1 Cephalophus harveyi | reverse complement strand
CCACGGGATTCTCCAGGCAAGAATACTGGAGTGGATTGCCATTTCCTTCTCCAGGGGATCTTCCCGACCCAGGGATTGAACCCAGGTCTCCTGCATTGGAGGCAGACGCTTTAACCTCTGAGCCACCAGGGAAGCCCTACTATTCCTGAGGCAGCCTAATAGCTTTAACTGTTAGAAAATTTCACTGATCATTTTGTCAAAATCATCCTGGTAAAGTGAAGTTTGCAAATTTACAAAATGTTCCACTTTTTTGCTAGTAATATTTTTACTAAAGTTTGCTTTTTCTGAAATTTATCACAGCTTTCTTTTGGTTAGTGTTTTCATGGAACATTTTTTTTTTTTTTTACTTTCAATCTTTCTGAATCATATATTTTAAATATTTCTCTTATAAGCAGCATAAATTTGGATTTTCTCTGGAACACTTAGTTCACAAACACTTATACAGTTTAGTTCACTTCACAAACTACTGAAATATTTTGGTCTGAATTTACCATCTAATTGCTGGCTTTCTAATTATTTCACTTTTCCCATGTTCCTTTTAGATTGATTATATTTTTCCATTTCCTTCAGTATTTTCTCTATCTTAGTAGTCTTACATTCTTTTACTACTTTTTTTTGTTATAATAAAGATTATAGCAAGCATATTTGACATACCAAAGTCTAATAAAAGTTAGCATTTTTACTCTTCCAAGATATTGCAGAAACTTTACTTTGCTACTCAGTATGTTCTGGGACCAGCAGCATAAATATCACCTGGGAGGTTGTTAAAATTCAAAATCTCCAGTTCCACTATAGACCTTTTAATTAAAATCAAATGATTTAACAAGATCCCTAGGTGGTTCATATGTTGAAAGTTTGAGAAATATTGCTTTATGGCACTTAACTCCATTTACATTTCTATAATTCATTTACAATTTTTGCATATTTATGTTTTAAACCGCCAAGATACCTTACCATTGTTTTAAATGATCATTATTCACTTATATTTACCAACAAATATATACTTTTCATTTATGTTTATTCCTTTCTGTATTTCTGACTTTTCACCCAAGATCTTTTTGCTTTTGCCTGCAGCATGTATACATCTTAACTGTAGCTTTTCATAGTTTTTGTTTCAAAACTTATTTCCTTGTCATTTAAAAAACTTTATTATGGACGTCGACGTGTGCCGAGTTGCTGCAGTCATGTCCAACTCTTTGTGACCCTATGGACTATAACCGGCACAACCTCCTCTGTGCACAGGATTCTCCAGGCAAGAAAACTGGGATGGGTTGCCTTCCCCTCCTCCAGAGGATCTTCCTGACCCAGGAATTGGCAGGTGGGTTCCTTACCACTAGTGCCCCTTATTATGGACATTTTCAAACACATATAAAAATCGAGAGAATTCAGTTCAGTCGCTCAGTCGTGTCTGACTCTTAGTGACCCCATGGACTGCAGCATGCCACGCTGTCCTGTCCATCACCCGTTGGAGCTTGCTCAAACTCACATCTATTGAGTCGGCGATACCATTCATCTCATCCTCTGTTGTCCCCTTCTCCTCTTGTCTTCAATCTTTCCCAGGATCAGGGTCTTTTCCACTGAGTCAGTTCTTCACATCAGGTGGCCAAACTATTGGAGTTTCAGCTTCAACATCAGTCCTTCCAATCAGTCCTTCAGGACTGATTTCCTTTAGGACGGACTGGTTGGATCTCCTTGCAGTCCAAGGGACTCTCAAGAGTCTTCTCCAAAACCACACCTCAAAAGCATCAATTCTCGGTGCTAGCATTCTTTATAGTTCAACTCTCACATCCATACATGACTACTGGAAAAACCATAGCTTTGACTAGATAGGCCTTTGTCAGCAAAGTAATACCTCTTCTCTTTAATATGCTGTCTAGTTGGTCATAGCTTTTCTTCCAAGGAGCAAGCATCTTTTAATTTCATGGCTGCAGTCATCATCTGCAGTGATTTTGGAGCCCCCCAAAATAAAGTATCTCACTGTTTCCATTGTTTCTCCATCTATTTGCCATGAAGTGACAGGACCAGATGCCATGATCTTCATTTTTTGAATGTTGAATTTCCGGATGCCATGATCTTCGTTTTCTGAATGCTGAATTCTAAGCCAACTTTTTCCCTCTACTCTTTCACTTTCATCAAGAGGCTCTTTAATTCTGCTTCACTGTAAGGGTGATGCCATCTGCATATCTGAGGTTATTGATATTTCTCCCAGTAATCTTGATTCCAGCTTCTGCTTCATCCAGTCTAGCATTTTGCATGATGTATTCTGCATATAAGTTAAAAGAGCAGGGTGACAATAAACAGCCTTGATGTACTCCTTTTCCAATTTGGAACCAGTCCATTGTTCCATGTGCAGTTCTAACTGTTGCTTCTTGACCTGCATACAGATTTCTCAAGAGGCGGGTCAGGTGGTCTGGTATTCCCATCTCTTTCAGAATGTTCCACAGTTTGTGGTGAGCCACACAGTCAAAGGTTTTGGCATGGTCAATAAAGCAGAAGTAGATGTTTTTCTGGAACTCTCTTGCTTTCTTGATGATCCAATGGATATTGGCAATTTGATCTGTGGTTTCTCTGTCTTTTCTAAATCCAGCATGAGCATATGGAATTTCACGGTTCACATACGGTTGAAGCTTGGCTTGGAGAATTTTGAGCATTACTTTGCTAGCATGTGAGATGAGTACAATTGTGCAGCAGTTTGAACATTCTTTGGCATTGCCTTTCTTTGGGTTTGGAATAAAACTGCCCTTTTCCAGTCCTGTGGTCACTGCTGAGTTTTCCAAATTTGCTGGTATTGAGTGCAGCACTTTCACAGCATCATCTTTTAGGATTTGAAATAACTCAACTGGAATTCCATCATCTCCACTAGTTTTGTTTGTAGTGATGCTTCCTAAGGCCCACTTGACTTCACATTCCAGGATATCTGGCTCTAGGTGAGTGATCACAGCATCGTGGTTATCTGGGTTATTAAGCTCTTTTTTGTATAGTTCTTCTGTGTATTCTTGCCACCTCCTCTTAATATCTTCTGCTTCTGTTAGGTCCATACATTTCTGTCCTTTGTTGTACAGGAGGCAGTGGTCAAGATCATCCTCAAGAAAAAGAAATGCAAAAATAGAGAGAATAACCTAATAAACCCGATTTACTCATTCCCAATTATTGATATGTGGCCAATCATTTCTTTTTTATACCTCATTTATATCCTATCCCCTGACACCGTATCATCTGTAAATATTTCAGTGCATATCTCTGAAATAAAAGAACTCTTTTGTTTATAACACAACCCCAATATTATTTGACCAAAAAAAATTAATACTGAATTCCTAATATCAACAAATATCCAGTGTTCACATTTACCATATCACCTTGTAGATTTCAGTCTATTTTCAACTGAAGTATTGCTTGTATCTTATACCTTTCCAGTTCTCCATTGTCCTCACAAGTATATTTTATTTTGAAGAATTTTTGCTATTTGTTTGATAAAGTTTATCAGTCTGAATTTTGCAGTTCAATTTTATGTTACTATTTAAAGTGGTCCTCAATGCCTTATACTTCCTATATATTAGTGGATAAACACAGAAACTTGGTATAAAATTATTATAATATCATTCTGTCATTTTTAAAAATTTGACTAATAGTTAAAATGTTCTATAAAGAGAAGTTTATCATAATCAACAATTCATTTATTCACCAATAAGGTATAGATCTTAATTTTTTTTTAATTGGCAGAATAAATACTTGATTATCCCTCTTATTCACTAGTTTTCAAAATAACGAACTGACCCACAGCATCTGAGGAGCCTGGCAGGCTACAGTCCATGGGGTTGCAAAAGAGTAGGACATGACTTAGCAGCTGAACAAAACCACCACAGCATCTGCTACAGGTGATCAGCGTGGGTCGTTTTAGCCAGATAAAATCATTTTAAATCATTGGTTTAAACATATTTGATATGTTCTATCCATTTCAATTATTATCCCTGTTGATGCACAAATTATCCTCTCTCTGGCTGACTGAGGATATATTGACACAACCTTAATTTCTTTGACAGCTTCCTAAGCTAGGACAAACTAGTTCAGTTCAGTTGCTCAGTCGTGTCTGACTCTTTGTGACCCCATGAATCGCAGCACGCCAGGCCTCCCTGTCCATCACCAACTCCCGGAGTTCACTCAGACTCACGTCCATCGAGTCCGTGATGCCATCCAGCCATCTCATCCTCAGTCATCCCCTTCTCCTCCTGCCCCCAATCTCTCGCAGCATCAGAGTCTTTTGCAATGAGTCAACTCTTCGCATGAGGTGGCCAAAGTACTGGAGTTTCAGCTTTACCATCAGTCCTTCCAAAGAACACCCAGGACAGATCACCTTTAGAATGGACTGGTTGGATCTCCTTGCAGTCCAGGGGACTCTCAAGAGTCTTCTCCAGCACCACAGTTCAAAAGCATCAATTCTTCGGCACTCAGCTTTTTTCACAGTCCGACTCTCACATCCATACATGACTACTGGAAAAACCATTGTCTGACAAACCAAGACAGTGTATTAAAGAGCAGAGATATTATTTTACTGACAAAGGTCTGTATAGTCAGAGCTATGGTTTTTCCAGTAGTTATGTACTGTTATGTGAGAGTTAGACCATAAAGAAAGCTGACCACTGAAGAATTGGTGCTTTTGAATTGTGGTGTTGGAGAAGACTCTTGAGAATCCCTTCGACTGCAAGATCAAACCAGTCAATCCTAAAGGAAATAAACTCTGACTATTCATTGGAGGGACTGATGCTGAAGCTGAAGCTCCAATACTTTGGCCATCTGATGTGAAGAGCTGACTCATTGGGAAAGACCTTGATGCTGGGAAAGACTGAAGGCAGAAGAAGGCATCAGAGGAAGAGAAGATTAGATAGCATCACTGACTCAATGGACATGAATCTGAGCAAACTCTGGGAGATAGTGGAGGACAGGGGAGCCTGGCGTGCTGTAGTCTATGGGGTTGCAAAGAGTCAGACACTACTTAGTGACTGAACAACAGTTATTCTATTTTTAATTTTGTAAGGAACCTCCATACTGAGATTTGCTATAAGAGTAGATCCCAAGTGTTCTCCACACACACACACATACACACACACACACACGAGTAGATCCCAAGTGTTCTCAACACACACACACACACACACAGAGTTAACTATGAGAGGTGATGGTTATGCTAGTTTGATTGTGATAATCATTTCACAGTGTATATGTACATCAAAACATCACACTGTACCTCTTAAACATATATAACATTTGTCAAAAATAAGCACAGTTTTTTTAAAGGATACAAGGTCAGAAATGAGGCCTTTCAAATGAATGCCTAGGAAGTTTGTGGTTTTTCAGGCCCCCAGTAATGCATGAGATTCTTCTCTTTCCGGAGCATCTTAAAGGAAACTGACACATCGTAACGGGATCCTAGAATGTTACAACTGAAGGAGTGCTTACAGATTACCAGCCCTCACTGCAGCAAGTTTATCAGTAGAAAGATTAAGTGGTGTCCCGAGGCCCTGAGCCAAGTTCACAGCAAAGCCAGGACTAGGACCCAGGTCTTCTTACTCCTGATTTCTTTAGTCGTGGCTTTGTTGCAGTGTTCATGTTTAAGAATGTGACTCAGATATAACAGGGAGGAAAACACGTGATCTTTCTGCCTCTTGGTATGTGGGTGAGATTTTTCAAATCCCTACCCTAACATGGCGTGGCCCGAAGTCCTCTCAGAGATGTCTCCAAATTTCCAGAGTGTAGGAAGTAGCTATGGTTCTTCTGGATGCCTTTAAAGGACGGGGTGTCTCGTGCGCTTCCTCTCCACACCACGTGGTCAGAGCCAGACACTCAGACCCAGGCATATGCACGAGACTCATCCAAGAATACTGGGTACCTCCTGCTGCAGATTACAGGAAGTTACCTTAATTACACACTTAAAGTTTAATTGTCTTCTATGTGTGCAAACCTTTATCCCTACCAGGCTTCATCAGCACACAGAATTTCTTCAACTTAAAAGATGAAGAGTAATGTCTGCACATCACTGGTGCTCCTTGGGTGTCTGGCACTGACACAGTGTTAAAACAGAGCAAAGAGCAATTTTGCTTAGGCAAAAATGAGTGTATTTGGGAAAAGGACTTGCAATTTGGGACAAGCAAGCTATGTTGAAACATAAGCAAGTCAGCAGAACAAAGTGAAGGGCTGTTTCAAACGAAAGTTTGTTTGAGGAGAATGAGATTTCAAAGTGGTGGTGTCTTCTCATTGGCTGAAGCTGAGTTGCCAAGTGAGAGAGGAAATCTTCCTTCTTTCTGCTAAATTACACGAGCAGCAACGCGTGGGACGTGTGAGAGCCCTCCTCTCGTGGCTTCCCAACTCCAATTTTGGATTGGGTTTCCTTAGCACATTTTCACAGTAGTATAAATACATAATGGAGATCACTTAGATTCCCTGTAACATTTGCCAAAGAAGAAAGTGAAGTCTAGGTTCTGGTCCAGGGAAACTTATCTCTCTTAAATCAGTTTAATAGTCATTGAAAATTGTGTCTTAGCTTTAAGTAACCAGCTGAATTTCTGCAGAATCAGTTTCCACATCATGACTCGTCTAGCAAACAAAATTAGATAAAGAAACACACCTCATAAAGCTAAAATGTTCAATAAATGGTAGTTATTATTGATGCCTAATTTCAACATCCATGGAATACATGTGTGGTGCAGACTGTTATTGGCTTCATGGGGTATAATCATTTGGATTATTGTGTGAACATTCACGCATCTGTTTTTCTCTCAAATAAATCAACCAAGCTATCAACCACCACACACAAAACAAAGCCATTTCTCTAATGGATTTAGATTTGGAAATACCTGTTGAGTACATTGAGTTGAATACATTGAGTTAATGTACTAGGCATTAATATACGCTTCCCTGGTAGCTCAGCTGGTAAAGAATCTGCCTGCAAAGCTGGAGGCCCCAGTTTAATTCCTGGGTCAGGAAGATCCCCTGGAGAAGGGGCAGCCTACCCTCTCCAGTATTCTTGGGATTCCCTGGCACAGACAGTAAAGAATCTGCCTTGCAATGTGGGAAACCTGGGTTTGATCCCAGGGTTGGAAAGATCTCCTGGAGAAGGACACGGCAACCCACTCTAGTACCCAGTATACTTGCCTGCAGAATCCCCATGGACAGACGATCCTGGCAGGCTACAGTCCATGGGGTCACACAGAGTCGGACGCAACTGAGTGACTAAGCACAGCACACAGGCGTCAGTATAATGTTATATAAGGTTTCAGTAACCAGTGCAAAAGAAAAAGCTACTGTTATTAAATGAAATTTTAGGGTTAACTTTATAAAGAAAAAACAAATGAATGTTCCCAGAACTCCCCAAGTCCTTGAATGCAGTAAAGAAAGCATGAGACAGAGACCACTGGTGCAACAAATGAATGACTTTATTAAGAGAAAATGACAAGGTTGGTGTTTGCCTCCAACCATTCAGGAAAACAAGCACACAGACTTATACAATACTTTGGTTTAAAAATTATTCATAATATCAATGTTAAACCTGACGTTAAAGGAATCAAATGGGATGCGAGGTGTAAAAAATGAAGCACTGAAACACAGGCTTGCATAGATGAATAGATGGAGATGTATAAGTGGCACTGAAGGGAGGCCTGAGTACTGGAGAGACATCACCACCTCAGCCGCCCAAGACACAAGAACGTCTCCAGCACCACATTTCTCACTTTCTCCAAAGAGGTTATGAGCAGGAATGTGTGCTGTATGAAGGTGAACTGAAACAGTCTGTGTCCATAAGCCTCGTCCAGAAGGATGCGCACATACCCGCCAGCGCCCAGCATCAGTCACCTTTAAGGCATCCACAGTGTCTCTCGGTTTCATTAATCTCTAGACAGGCATGTGATATGAGGTGGCCCCCTCTTTTTCTGAACTGAGGCCAGTAACTCTATTCCATTAAGGTTCTGTTCAATTCTGTGAAATAACTATGTCAAAGCTGCCTTTCCCCTAGGGCTTGGCTACAAACTGGTAAGTGCTTGGGATAACATCTCACTTGTTTAAACATCCACATTCTAAATGTCAAAGGGCTTTTTTACCAAAGCATCCAAAACCTTTTGGGCACTGTGCAGTTATTAATCTCTCTCTCAAGAGCATACTTTTCCAAATTTTGAGACAAATGACAGCGCACCTCAAATTTCCTGAGCAACTTGATTCATATGAAAAACTCCTGTTCTTTATAATTCAGCACCTCTCAGAATGCAACAGTGTGTTGGGATGGATTCTTCTTAAGGACTACCGCATTTACAGAGAATTCTCACTTTGGAATATCATTTTTATACCCTATCATCTTGTAATACTTCATGAACAAATACTACCTTGCTTTTAAGAGGCAGGTGGAAAATACAGCTATAGCTGGGAAATGGGATTTGGCTTTCAGTTGATGGCAAACCTGAAGTTATAGCCTACAAGGATTCCAGCAGCTAATTCAATGAGAAATTGAAAAAATTCTAACATCAAAAACCTTCCCATTATATTTAACAGCTAGAAACTATTTTAGCAGTTATGGTCCAAAACTCAGGGCAACAAAAGCTTCTCCCAAGCATATGAGGTGTAACAGCATATCCCCTCACCTTTCTCTTTGCTGTCCTTAATCCTTGCTCTTCTGTGAAGGAAATGTCACTCAGACCCTGTCTTTCAATTCTTCCATTCTTTCTATATGAACCTCAGCAATGAGTCACGGTGCACTAAGTTACACAATTAACTCTGTCCTTATTTGAAATGCTGAAATCAGCACAGTGCCAGGTCCTTGGGCTATACACATTTACTCAAAAGGGAAACATTTTCTAGTTTGCTGAGAATACACAAAAACATTTAAGTCTATTAGGAACATATTTCTAGGCAGTGTTCACAAATATTTAAGGGCAGAAAGAGTGATCTTTAGGACCAGACATTTCCACAAATCAACATGATTACTTAGATGACACTGTATTACTCTGTGGCATCAAGTGCAAGCCTAAAAAACCACTCTGGTGTCTTCCCTACCCTAGCAAAAGTTTTTCTGATTTTCTCTTGAAAGTAATAAAATAGAAACACTTTGCACATCAACAAATCTCCCATTTGAGTGAATGTCTCTGTTTTGTTTGGTTTTCACTGTATTACTCTGTGGCATCAAATGCAAGCCTAAAAAACCACTCTGGTGTCTTCCCTACCCTAGCAAAAGTTTTTCTGATTTTCTCTTGAAAGTAATAAAATAGAAACACTTTTCACATCAACAAATCTCCCATTTGAGTGAATGTCTCTGTTTTGTTTGGTTTTTCTCCTTTTTTGCTAACGTATGTATGCATTTCAATATATGAGTGTTAGCAAAATTTTTACAGAATAACTGACTTCACTGCATAACAGAACCTTTGGAAACATCTTCTACACAAACACCATAGGAAATGAAGACAGTCAACTCTCAACTATTCAGTAAGTGATCACCTGAAGAATATGCTCAGGAAATTCTCACTCTCCAACCACCAGCCTTCCTGACCGTGCCACTGCTCTTTCACAGACTGTGAGGCAATTCGAAATGAAATGATGAAATGAAGACAGTCAACTCTCAACTATTCAGTAAGTGATCACCTGAAGAATATGCTCAGGAAATTCTCACTCTCCAACCACCAGCCTTCCTGACCGTGCCACTGCTCTTTCACAGACTGTGAGGCAATTTGAAATGAAATGACACGCCTATCAGTGTGTACGTCACCCATAGCTCGATGGGAGAAGTCCAAAACGTCTGATGACAAGGAGGTTTGGGGCTCACCTGTGAATCTGATACCTCAATGGAGAGTTGACAGTCACTCATCTATAGGAAATACAGTACAGTGACCTTGGTCAGAATCAAACTAATTTAAGGCAATACTGCTCCTCACAGACGTTGCTGACGTAAGCGTAAGTCTCATAAGAGAAGTGACTCTGTACAAGTGAGGGTTTCCTTCTTGACCCTTCCATTCTTGACTTCTCCAGAAATAAATCTACCACTTCTAATGAGAGCTAAACATCAGGGGCAACAGCAGCCCCAGCTGTTCCCTTTGATAATCTTATGTACCACCAGGGATGACAGAGACTCCTCCTGGAGAACCCCAGGTGACACCGCGCCCCGCACAGCACTATCGGGACAGTCTCTGGTGTACTTCTCTCTGCCCAACTGACCTACGACAGACGAGGGAGAAAAAAGATCCTATCACCAGTAAGACCAGCGGTTATGGCTTTAAGACACAGGCACCACCAGATAGAAAGAAAAACACTTTATCTAATCACTCCTCTGACTCTGAGCTGTAAGCAGTAGACAAAGTATTATTAAAAATGTTCTTTTTTTTTTCATTTTGCTCAAACAGCAGGTTTTGATTTTTGTATGTTTGGTTCTAAAAAACTGATGTTATCAGAATATGACACACTACGTAACAGTGAAATCCACCTGAAGGGTTTCCTTTCTGCATTGAAGTCCCCAACACAAACCAAAGGCAAACAAGCCTTTGAGAGCAAGTTCTATTTTGTTCTCAGTTCTTCAGAAAGCTGCTTACATGGCAGTCTCGTGCCTTTAACAGGCTGAGGACATTACAATCACCACAGTTACCTTGTAAGAAAATCAACACTGAATAAATGAATAATCTCCCCCAACGTGATTTTTATATAAAGGCAACAGTTATTAAAAATCAAGGCCCGAAAATGTTAAACCACTCATGTGGTAAACTGAATGCACACCATATTATACCAGGGGTTTCTAAAGAGTAATTTGGCACAGACAAAATTCGGAGAATATCTAATAGCATTAAAGAAAAATAATTATCAGTTAAACGTTAGTTTTATACTGAAAAGTCCCGACATTGTGCGAAGGGTATGGACAAAGTCAGCAATGGGTTTATTCATCGTCCAGTTCTGCTGCAGGCCACGCAAAAAAAAAAAAAGGGAAAACAGGTTTGGTTCCTAATTTTCTCAAGCAAGTAGAGTGGAGCACAAGGCCCAAGGTCATGCTTTTTGGAATATGTTGATCTAGATCCAAGTGGCCACTGCTATTCTAGAAAGGTTTTCCTCTTGGGAGCATCTATCCGTATCTTTTCTGCTTCAGATGTTTCTCTATGATCAAAACCCATGAAGTCTTTTCTGCAGTTCATCTGCTGCTGGTTATTGTAGATTCACTTGATAAATATTAAGTCACTGTGTGCAAAGTCACCTTCTAAAAATCTCAATGTCATTTTAAAGCATGTGAAGCAACTGTCCCGTCGCCCAATAAAAGTATGTCTAACAACAATTTGACAATACAGTCACAGTTTTTTTCACCTCAGAACATTTAAACTGACCCTTTTCTAACCTTGCTTCCAGGTGATGACTTACAAAAAGTTAGGTTGGGGTGATGGGGTGTCCATGTCCAGCAGCCTCATGATAAGGCTCCACAGCACACTGTGATCATTCAGTAACACTGATGTTAATGGGGTCTGGCCTCTGGGAGAACAGAGGTATAGAAACAGGAAGATTTTCCAAGGCCAGAATGATTACTTTACATCACAACATTAAAGCATAATACACTATGGATCTAAAAATTAAACTGTGTGTGTTCCAGCAGTAGGAAAAGAAATAAAATAAATGTTTCCATATTTATATAAAAATGACAAGTGGAAAGCAGAGAACACAGTGAAGATGTTTGGCAATTTCTTAAAGTGCTAGTTGCCTCTAAATGGGGCTTCTCAGGGGGCGCAGTGGTAAAGAATCCACCTGCAATGCAGGAGACCCGGGTTCGATCCCTGGGTTGGAAAGATCCCCTGAAGTAAGAAATGGCAACTCACTTCAGTATTCTTGCCTGGAAAATTCCATGGACACACACAGTTGCTTCTACAGTCTCAAAATTAACAATAATTAACAATTACACTATTTGAATAAGAGGAATTCAACTGGTTGTTTGATGTGTCTTCTTATTCACAGATAAAGAATTACTCTGATACTCCTTAAAAAATGTTTGCTTTACAAAAAAAAATTAAATTAAAATATTTAAAAACTCTGATCTTTTAAAAACATTAAAAAAAAATAATGAATTTTCAATACAGATGTTGAATTGTGTGTAATGAGGGAAACACTACCTTTGGTCACTTACTAACATAGCTGAAACACTAATATCCTGGTTATGTGTAAAGTGACCTGACATTTTTTGAGTAAAATACATCCAGTTAGCATTTTACAGTAATAAATATGATTGCATGAAGTAGTACATGAGAGGATAAATGGAGAATTTGAAAAGAAGAACTGATCATTGTATGAGATAGAAAAATAAACATTTATAAAATAAAAATATGGCAAATGATGTTGCCCATTTGCCTGATTTTCAAATAAAAATACATTGTTTTCCTTTTCTTTAAAGCTACTATAAAAAACTTTTAAAAACATGAAGCAAATCACAGGGCAGACAAAGAAAAATATAGCATTACTATGAATCAAAAGGCCTAACCTTTGATATTGAAAACATCTTCTGGAATTTGATTTAAGGCTAGGACCTCCATTTGGTCTCCTCTTGCCTATTTAACTGAAGATTTTTCTTCCTCAGTCATTTCATCCTGGACATCCAAAGTTCTGTTTTTTCCCTTTCCCTATTTCTCCAAAATGACTACAACCTTAAGGATTTTATTTCTAGATTATTATTTTCTCAAAACTTAACTCTTAAGAAGTATCCTTTGCTTAAGATCATACAATCAAAAAACTATGAAACTAAAGCTATTCCTCAAAATGAAAAACCCAATCCTCTGAGAAGCTAGTCTAAAAAACTTCATGAATATTGTCCAACTAGAAAGACTATTTCAAAAGATAAGGCAAACAGAAGGCAGTTCCCAGCCAGAAAGGAATGGATTAACAACTTTTTTCTCAAGTATAAATATGCTGAATATGCAACATGACTGATATTTATGTTAACTAACTGGTATGGAAAAAGAAGCATTTCCATGAGGCTAGAAGATTAACAAAAATTCCAGATTTCCTGAAGAGGGGTTTAAGGTCTGGCACAAAGGAATCCAACGCCCATGTGTCACTAACGTATGTGCAGGATCAAATAATTGGATGAAGAACTTCTTTATCAACTTTGAGTCCAATTAATCTGCTTATTGACAGATACACAAAATTTTTTCGAGAGGTTGCCAACCAATCTTGCTATGTTTTATATGTAAGAGGAAAAATTCAATCTTACAGCCAGAGAAAATGACAGCATCATCACTTACATAAACATCTTTCCAATTCTAATTCCCTTGGCTTTATACATAAATGTAAAATAAGAGAAGGGATACAAAATTTTTCATCTTTAATTGATCTTGCAGACTTGAGTTAAAACTTCTTAGAATTAAATTTTTGCCAATAAGTACTAAAAGATGGTTCAATGCCCAGAGGCTTTAGCATTCTTGCTATTGCGGAGGCAATGGCAGAGACAGTGTTAGTGAATGATATCTAGGCCAAATTTTCCTAGTAGGGTGTGTAAGGATACATAAAACCTCTACAGTCTTTATAGTCAGTTACATATTTCAACTATTCCTTTTTATTTTTTTTAAAAATACTTTATGGTTGTGATTTTTTTCTTTCCCTGAATAGTAAAAAAAAAAAAAAAAAAAGCAAAAGTCTCATCTTTTAATATATCATACACTAATGCACCAAAAAAGCTATTTCTTATATTCTTTTATTCTGCATTGCATCCAAACATTATGTTTTACTTCGATCATTACCTCCACAAAATCCTAACTGCTAGTAAAGCCTATTCATTAAATATCAATACTCCATACCTAATGAAAATGGCTATAGAGCTCTTAGATACTATACCCCAGGAAGCATATGCTCCATAGAGATGGCCAATATTCAGAAGCTAGATTTTCTTGTACTGCCCAAGTGATAAGGAATAACCAAAATATTTTAAATGAATGAAAAATATTCATGGTCCAAAAAACACTTGAGGATAAATCTCAGGAATACAAAATAGAGGAAGAAAAAAATAAGCGTGGAATGTGTTCTGTATCATCCAGTAATTTTGCTACAGTGAGTCCATTTTCAAGGCAGATTCCTATGTTTTTACGGTTTATAATGGAAACCTGAGGAGAGAAGAAAAAAGGAAGAAAAACAATTAAGGAAAAAATCTCTGAGATGCTGTTTTTCTCCCTGTTCAAATAAAACAATGTTATCTATATTTCTATGCATTTCAAATGGTTCATGTGTTTTGTTTGTTCTTGGTTGTAAGCATACAAATTGGCTCTCCATATTTGTGGGTTCTCCATCCAGTATGGATTGAAAATATTCAGAAAAAAAAAAAATTCCAGAAAGTTCAAGTTTTGAATTTGACATATGTTGGAAGTATTTACAGAGCATTTACACTGTATTATACATTATTAATATAAGTAATCTAGAGATGACTTAAAGTTTAGGGGAGGGTGTACATAGGTCATATGCAAACACTACGACATTTTATATAAGGGGCTTAAGAATCCAAGAATTTTGAAATCCTTGGGAACTCTGGAACAATCTGGAACCAAGGTACCTAGGGAAACTGTACTCATATTCAGAATCAATGTGTTGGTTTAGTATTATGTATAAAATGTATGGCAAGGACAGGAATGCACCTCCTAAAAGTAATGCTTGTATATAATTTGAGAAAGAAATAAACAAGGGATGCTGAAAAGGTCACCAACTGATGAAAATCGTAGTGTATGGGTTGTTTTGATAATGTTCAACTAATCTCATCTTTTTTGTCTTATTCTCAACATTGGATAAATGGCAGAATGATAGGGGAGCAGAAGGAGAGCTTTTTATTATTTTTATTTTTAATTGGAGGATAATAAGGAGAGATTAAAAAAAATACAATGCCTGGCAAAACATGTCCTCAAAAATCCTAATTTAATGGGTCTGGAGTGGCACCTGTGCATTGGTATCGTGTATGTCACTGCAGAAAAGAAAATTTAAGTAAGCTTGGAAAGGTAATCATTAGATTTGGGAAAAGATAATGAAAACATTACCTAAGAAATCTTCAAAAAACATAAAAAATAAAAAACATCAACTAATAAGACCTAATATTTGTGAAGTCTATTGCAATCTGCTTTCACGTATTTTACTTATATAATCCCGACAATGCTGACACCATTAAACTCACCTATACTTTTAGATGAGCAAATTAATATGAGAAGCTCCATTTTCATTATCTCATTTTATGACTCATAAAATTATACATTAAGTCAATGCCTATCGTTGGTAAAGGAGACAGACCTGATTATTCCTTTCATTTTAAATATCTGGTCCAACTTAGATCTCATGTTCTTTCCTCATTTTCTTTGCCCCATTTTTCTTCTGTGTGATGTGTTTCTGGGATGTGTATGTATATCTGTATACTTTAATCTAATTAAGAGAGAGTCATAGGCAGATGGGAAACAGTAGCCAGGACAGTAAAAGTCCAACAGATCTAAATGGGGGACATAGCCATCCATTAAGAACCTGATAAAAGCTATGAACTCTCCCTGGAGAAAANTGTATGTATATCTGTATACTTTAATCTAATTAAGAGAGAGTCATGGGCAGATGGGAAACAGTAGCCAGGACAGTAAAAGTCCAACAGATCTAAATGGGGGACATAGCCATCCATTAAGAACCTGATAAAAGCTATGAACTCTCCCTGGAGAAAATGCAAATAAATACTGTTGACCCCTGAACAATGCAGGGGGAGTTAGAGGCACTGACCCTTTGCATAGGTGAAAATCCATGTACAATTTACAGAGGCCCTCTGTATATTTGTTTGCTGGCTCAACCAACATGGTGGTGTAGTACTACAGTATTCACTACAGGAAGAAAAAAAGAGAAATCCATGTATAAATGGATACTCGAGCAGTTCAAAACTGTTGTTCAAAGCTTAACTAAGTGCACACAGAAAATCTTCCATTCAATTTAAGGTGTCTGCTTTCTGTTTTTAAATCAATTTTTGTTTGTCATTTAATAAATGAAGAATAAAAGTTATGACCAACCTAGACAGCACATTAAAAAGCAGAGACATTACTTTGCCAACAAAGGTCCGTCTAGGCTATTGTTTTTCCAGTAGTCATGTATGGATGTGAGAGTTGGACTATAAAGAAAGCTGAGCACCGAAGAAATGATGCTTTTGAACTGGGATGTTGGAGAAGACTCTTGAGAGTCCCTTGGACTGCAAGGAGATCAGTCCTGGGTGTTCACTGGAAGAACTAATGTTGAAGCTGAAACTCCAATACTCTGGCCACCTGATGTGAAGAGCTGACACATTTGAAAAGACCCTGATGCTGGGAAAGATTGAGGGCAGGAAGAGAAGGGGACGACAGAGGATGAGATGGCTGGATGGCATCAACGACACAATGGACATGGGTTTGGGTGGACTCTGGGAGTTGGTGATGGACAGGGAGGCCTGGCAAGCTGCGGTTCATGGGGTCACAAAGAGTTGGACACGACTGAGAGACTGAACTGAACATAATGATTTTCTCCAGTGGATCTTCCCAACCCAGGAATCAAACCATGGTCTCCAATATTACAGACAGATTCTTCACCAACTGAACTATCAGAGAAGCCCTCTAATAAATGAAGAATAATATAATGATCTGCTCAGAAGTAGACTAACTTATTTTTCCACTCTAGTGATCTATAATAGAGCACCTGGCTTTTCCACTATAGCATTGGAATCAAACCATGGTCTCCAATATTACAGACAGATTCTTCACCAACTGAACTATCAGAGAAGCCCTCTAATAAATGAAGAATAATATAATGATCTGCTCAGAAGTAGACTAACTT
This sequence comes from Cephalophus harveyi, assembly GCA_006410635.1. Classification (NCBI taxonomy): domain Eukaryota; kingdom Metazoa; phylum Chordata; class Mammalia; order Artiodactyla; family Bovidae; genus Cephalophus; species Cephalophus harveyi. The sequence goes on along the minus strand of SJYT01079832.1, from coordinate 426,575 downwards.
ATTTTTCCACTCTAGTGATCTATAATATAGCACCTGGCTTTTCCACTATAGCATGGCGATTATTAAAAACGATCTTACAGCTGACCATATACATTTGTCTTACCTTTATGAGAAGACTCTGACTTTGAGTAGTGACGTGTGGAATTATGCTGGTTTCCAGAAGAAGTGTAATCCAAACCCTCAGCATCTGTCATGGCAGGTGGTGGTGGCCTAAGAAAAGTCAAGATTTAAAGAGATATGCTACGCAGTGATGACTAGGATTCCACCCCTCACTGGATCACTTAGAAAACATAGTTTCAGTGGAGATGCAAAGCCGGAATATTTCAGAATCCTCATGGTAGTTCCTAGCCAGTTGTATAACCTTGGATAAATTATTTAACTTTATGACGTGTGGAATTCTGCTGGTTTCCAGAAGAAGTGTAATCCAAACCCTCAGCATCTGTCATGGCAGGTGGTGGTGGCCTAAGAAAGTCAAGATTTAAAGAGATATGCTACGCAGTGATGACTAGGATTCCATCCCTCACTGGATCACTTAGAAAACATAGTTTCAGTAGAGATGCAAAGCCGGAATATTTCAGAATCCTCATGGTAGTTCCTAGCCAGTTGTATAACCTTGGATAAATTATTTAACTTGTTTTGATGCACATAATTCAATAAAAACAAATATCTTCTGAGCATCTAACAAGTGTGAGGCACTGGTGGGCTTCCCAGGTGGCTCAGACAGTAAAGTATCTGCCTGCAATCCAGTAGACCTGGGTTCAATCCCTGGGTCAGGAAGATCCCCTGGAGAAGGAAATGGAAACACACTCCAGTATTCTTGCCTGGAGAATCTCATGGTCAGAGGAGCCTAGCAGGCTACAGTCCATGAGATCGCAAAGAGTCGGACACAACTGAGCGACTAATACATTCACATTCATTCACTGTGCTAAGGGATAGATAAACAAAGATTAATAGATATGATCACTGCCATTAATGAGAAATATATTTTGTTTTTGCAGGTTTCATCAAGAAAAAGAGAAAGAAAGGAAAAGACAGATGGAGGGAGAAAGTAATTAAGGGAGAGAAGGCAGCAGCTAAGAGGGGAGGGAGATGTGACATTGGTCACCACAGGAAATTTAGAGCAAAGTTCGTTACACCGCTAGGTGGCAGAGTAGAGCTTAGAGAAGGAAACAGTTTTAATACATGTGCCACTTCATGTCAAAACAAGACAACTGTAAAAAAAAAATGGGAAATTTTTAACATTCCAAACTTTTATTATTTTAATTATATAACAGATTTTTGCAGACACTTGGCATTGATAAAGCTGTAAAACAAAATCTCTCATGTTTTTGGTGTTTCCCAAAGGTGTGCTCAAATTGTGTGTTAAGAGCATGGAATCATTTGTTTATAAATATTAGAAATTAAATAAGTGTTTTTCTTTCATTATTCACAGACATTTAGAACATTCACCTTTAAAAAGTAACATAAGTCTTGGCAGGTAAAGTTGAGACAAAGCAATCTGAGTCCAGAATTAAGAATGTCAACTAAAGAAGTAACTTACACTCAAGAAAACAGTATTTGTAATCAGGGAGGCAGGGTCTCTATTTTACTCTTTTTACTATCCTCATTAGATGACCAAATACTGGAGAAACACAAGCCAACTGGTACTGTCAGAAAAACTCATCACCAAGGAAAGGGATGCTGAAGTGTTGAACAAAGTTTAGCATGTCAACAAATCCTCTAGGATAGCCCCCATGAGGATAAACAGATCAGTCTAGGATGCCCTCAGTTATCTGGTATCCTGTTTTATTAATTTTTTGCTCATGTGGAGAACAAATCTTGGGTTAATGCTTCCAGGGGTCCTACCAAATTACTTGTTGCACTGGAGACAGTTATTTCAGTTAGGGGTATTTAAATCCAAAGTTGGAAAAATCTTGCTAACTAATAGTTTGCTTTATAGTTTCTGATGTGTTGGGGTTACCTGTTTCCTACTGTTCTTATGAAATGATTTATATCTTTAAACTAGTGATAAAACCAAATAGACTTCAGAATTCACTCAAAATTCATTTCTTCAAGAAGCCTTCCCAGACACCCAGACTAAGTTAAATGTCTCCTTATGCTCTTCTAACAACCTGCATTTTTCATCCTTAGCATTTAACACAATCATAGTGGTTAGTTGCATAATTGTCTGTTTAGATTATAAATTTTATAAGAGCAAGAAAATTTTTGTTGACTGCCACTTACTCTGGGTCTGGGCAATTGTTATGGAGCTCAATAAATACTGGATAAATGAATAAGTAGAGAAAAATATATTTCATATTCATAAGAACACTGTAGGAACCAAATGATATTCATAAAATCCTTAAGTTTTTCTAAGGGAAAATACAAAAGCAAAATACTAAGTAGCATTATTAATATAAAATCCTATAGTTAAAACAGTTTAGAACTTAGGTTAAAATTTTTTCCAATTACAAAGAATTGGAATTAATTCAGATTGCCAACTAGTTTTCTGTAGAAATCTTTAATGGACAATGAAAATGACTTTTAACCATGACTGTTATAAGCTCTCCACGAGAATCTGTTTCACCTGTACCACTATTAGTACTAAACTGAACTAAACATCTTGAACTAGCAAGCTCCAAGTTTCTCAATCCTTGAAACCATCTCTTTCTGTATAAATGGTTAACTCATCTTCCACCATGATTAAATCCGAAAGAGGAAACCACAGAATCTAACCTTAACAAAGCATACCTTCTAACATTAATTGTACAAGTTATCTATAATAATATCATAAGCTATAAGTTTTAACTATGAAAATACCAGTTTCATAAAAATCTTTTTTTAATTTTTTGATTAAAAAATATTTTTTTATTTTAATAAAGACAAATATTCCTCTTACAGTTTTACTAAGCTGAACTAAATCTAAAATTTGCTTTAAAAGACATTTGGCATGTGTGTAACTAAAAGCTGTAAGAACCAATTGTACACAGTTAGACAAATACACTACTGTGCCCTAAAAGTTTTACAATCTGATATAATTTTCTGAAAGCTATTTATCTTCTGAAAGCCCATGGGTTTAAAAATAGAGTATGGCTTTTCAAGAACACTAAAAACATTTTATTTAAGGAAATAAGTCTAGTAGTTTAAGCATGAGCAATGAGTGAGAACAAAAGTGTATATTTTTCAATGTCATAAAACTTATGCTTTAATAATTAGTAAATATATCATTAATAATCAGAACCAAAATACTGTACAAAGTTTCAATAATTCAGAGTTTTCAAATGTTAGAGTTACTTTTGTCTTTTTCTATTTAACTTTCTTTCTTCCTCTTTCAATCAGTTTTTCCTTCAAAAGCAACAGAAAGCAATAAAGAAAAAATAAAGGTTGCTTCCCAAAGACTTAAATGTTGACAATCTGCAGTGGAAAAGTAGCAGTTGCTCCATAACCATGACCCCAGACTGCCTGAGAGAAGTTAGAAAGTATACATATACTGTAGCCACAGCTACCTGTTGCAGTGGGATGAAGAACAGTCTGCAATGACTGAAATGAGTATTTGCCTAGGACACTGAGACTCACACAGAAATGAATTTAGACATGTGTAAATGTCATGCACACACCCATGTGATCATGGAACTCAGTAAACATTTAAAACCTGAGATTTTACTTAAGAAAATAGTTAATCTCATCCCTTCTTAGTTGAGGGCAGTCAATTCAGTGACTCCAGAAATAAGAACTGGTCCTAACAAAAAAGTGCATCTCTCCTGTAAAATTCCCCATCTTCCTGAGTTGACTTGTTCAACACAATTTAAAACAGAAAACAAAGCTTGAAAATAATCCTGCAAGACTTGATACCACCTCACAACTGCAGATTTCTGGATCTCCTCTCCAAGGAACAAACACTCTTTTCAGGCAGCCAATATCTCTTGCTCACCCCACGGTCAAGATCCTCACTCCCCTTTTCAGGTGTCATCTTACCGAGCTGGTCTGTCATTCTTAGAACGGTGAGGTTCATCACTCTCTTTTGACTTTGAGTGTGCTGATTTAGCTGTTTTGGGCTAAGGGGGAAAGAAAAAAGACACACACACACACACCCAGAAAACAATAAACAGAGAAAGATTAGATTTATAGATTATCTAAATAATGTCAAACTCTCCTTTTGTAATTACAGGTTACTTACACCTAGCTTAGCAACATACAATATTTTTAAATAGTCACTTAGAGACCAAACATTACAGAGTGTTGCAGGTTGTCAGTACAACCAGATGAGTGGACTAAACCCTCACAAACAGGCTCTACCACTGAGGCGCGCTGGTCACCCATTAGTAACAGGCAGCTGCACGCAGCTGACAAGAACCGTAACCGGCACGAATCTCTCAAGCCTCCCCTCCCCCATATCCTCCGCTTCAGCTCTTTTATGAAGTACTTTGATAAAAGTATACGGTGCTCACTTCCTGAGTGGTTTTACAGATGTGAAAACCCCCACCAGATGGAAGACGTGAACCACCTGATGACCACAAGCACACAGTCTCCAGATCTTCTAAAAATGCTTTCCTGAAACCCACCAGGGAGTCCGGGCCTTCTGAGTACTAGCTGTCCCTGACCCCACGTATGGAGCCTTACAATAAATGCTACACTTTCCTTCACCACAACCCGGTGTATCAGTGTATCTGCTTTACTGTGCAAGAGTGAGCAGATCCAAGTTTGGTTCAGTAACAGAACTGGAGGACTCCCAGAGTCTATGGAATCCAGCTTCATGCTATTAAACTTGTTTCTTAACATCTGACTTAGGGATGATAATTTTCAACCCCAGAAATAAGGCATATTCATGCCAACTTTTCTGGAGAGAAACAACTCCAGCCCCACTGACAGAATCTAAAAATATCAGAAGTCCTGATGCTTGCTAGAAATGTGACCTTCTTCCTCTTCCCTTCCTGATGTGTAATCTTTAAAAATACCTACTTCCAACATAGCTGAGTTAACAAAGAACTTGAGGAACTCTTGGGCAATTATTTGCAGCTTAATTTACGTAACAAGAGCATTTGGGAAGCCTTCTATGAAAATGATATATGTCTGTCTGGAGAAATCCTGAATTACAAACAGGGTAAATAGATAACATGGAAATAATATTTTCATTTGCTTTTAGATTCACAACTGAGCCACAGGCAACAGTAGAGAAATACTATTATAATACTTTCTCTTCGTTTTTCTCAAAACATATGCTGAAACTGTGACAGGACCAGCACCCCAAGGGAGGATTTTGTTTGAGAGAGGGAGGGAAGCGGGGAGGAGAAGAGCACAACCTCAACCATATCATGGATACACACCTGGTTGCATCCTTCCAGCCCAGTAAAGACTGCCTCCCTAAAAGCCTTTACAGTATAAATCATCACTCCAGCTCCTTTTGTTTTTCCATTATGCATTTTTCAGCCAGCTTGACCTCACATTTGTTAGCTGTCTATAGTCTGTCTTCTTCCCAACGTTATACATTATTCTGAGGAAAATCTATCTTTGTCTCTCCCTGTAAGTCCAGAGTGGTGCTTTGCACACAGAAACTAATGAGTAAGATCTGTTCAATTAAACTTGCAGTCACCACATACAATAATTAGACTATGTCAGAATGAACAGCAGTCGCTGTCTATTTTGTCTCTACTATTTCTGATTAACAAGAAGAAGGTAACAATTGAAGCTCATGCTAGATAGTTTCATAAGCAATGATGGCTGGTGATAAGAACAGCTGTCCATCTGCCATGGATCAAGCGATGCCAGAGGCAAGAGAGACAGCTGGCATAGGACCAAGAAGGAAGGACAATATAAGCAAACAGAAAAGTCCAAAGAAGAGGGAAAGGCCCCTGCAGAAATCTAAGAGCATGCGGGAAACACTGCATTTTCCTGGAAGGCAAGCAGAGTAAAAAACTATGTCTGCTTGTGGCCACAGGCACCTACCTCTCAGTAGCTCTTAAAATGAAGGAAATGAGTTTTTCAACCTCATAAGTAACTTCTTTACATAGTTACTTTCAAGAATTCAATATGATGTTTCATGGTGAAACAACTCTTATAAGTCAGATTCACATATGAGAGAGACAGATAATTTATATGCCCTAAATATATCTGTGAGCTTACCCTAAAAGAGGACTCCCCATTATAGTTTTACCTGTATTTCCTTTAAAGATAAACAGACTCTACCTTCCACTCAGGGTCATGCTTTCTTTTGTCCAAAGATGATTTCTCCCGCTCCCTGGCTTTCTTGTAAGCTTTCTTTTCTTCAGCCATTAGAAGTCTAGCAATTTCCTAAACAAAAATTGCAAAGCTGTAAGTAGAAAATTACTGGGATATTTCCAAAGAATAATGGCTAAACAAATTAACACGAACGCACCTCATCCTGGGCAACTTGGGCTGCTCTCATGTCCACCTGGGTAGCCTATGGTACAGAGAATACAAAAAAGTATAATTTAAGTGGAATCTAAGTTGGTCATTGGAAAAAAAAAAGCCTACATTAAAAAGAAAAAAAGCCCACTGTATTTGAAACTAATTGTGATCAACATCCCTGAAGATGACAATCAGTTTGTATACTTTCATTAGCCAGTTTAGTTCAGTCACAGAGTCTGTTGCACAGAAGGATTTCCTCATTTTCATAGCTTAACAGGATTCGATTATACATATATATATATATAGTCAACTACAAGCTGGAACATTCCAAAATTGTTGCCAACAACTGAACAAATAGGGCATGTGCCACCTGCCTCTGTAAAGACTAAACCCTGCGCTGTGGCAGTCTTGACCTTCAACATAACCTGAGGGAGTTCAGGGGAGAGTAGGGCACTCTGTGCTCGAGATAATCTGGTGGGACAGGTCTTTCATTTCAGTTCATCTGCATATCTGAGGATATTGATATTGCTCCCAGCAATCATTAGACAGAAAAGGGTCTACTTTTACCAAATTATACAGTGCACAATAAAGAGGAGAGTGAAAAATTTGGCTTAAAGCTCAACATTCAGAAAACAAAGACCATGGCATCCGGTCCCATCACTTCATGGCAAATAGATGGAGAAACAGTGGAAACAGTGGCAGACTTTATTTTGGGGGGCTCCATAATCACTACAGATGGTAAATGCAGCCATGAAATTAAAAGACGCTTACTCATTGGAAGAAAAGTTATGACCAACCTCAGTTCAGTTCAGCTCAGTCGCTCAGTCATGTCCGACTCTTTTCAACCCCATGAATCGCAGCATGCCAGGCCTCCCTGTCCATCACCAACTCCCGGAGTTCACTCAAACTCATGTCCATCAAGTCAGTAATGCCATCCAGCCATCTCATCCTCTGACGTCCCATTTTCCCCCTGCCCCCAATCCCTCCCAGCATCAGAGTCTTTTCCAATGAGTCAACACTTCGCATGAGGTGGCCAAAGTAATGGAGTTTCAGCTTTAGCATCATTGCTTCCAAAGAATACCCAGCGCTGATCTTTAGAATAGACTGGTTGGATCTCCTTGCAGTCCAAGGGACTCTCAAGAGTCTCCTCCAATGCCACAGTTCAAAAGCATCGATTCTTCAGCACTCAGCTTTCTTCACAGTCCAACTCTCTCATCCATACATGACCACTGGAAAAACTATAGCCTTGACTAAACGGACCTTTGTTAGCAAAGTAATGTCTCTGCTTTTCAATATGCTATCTAGATTGGTCATAACTTTTCTTCCAAGGAGTAAGCGTCTTTTAATTTCATGGCTGCAGTCGCCATCTGCAGTTCCTTTTCCAGTCCTGTGGCCACTGCTGAGTTTTCCAAATTTGCTGGCATATTGAGCGCAGCACTTTCACAGCATCATCTTTCAGGATTTGAAACAGCTCAACTGGAATTCCATCACCTCCACTAGCTTTGTTCATAGTGACGCTTTCTAAGGCCCACTTGACTTCACATTCCAGGATGTCTAGCTCTAGGGGAGTGATCACACCATCGTGATTATCTGGGTCGTGATGATCTTTTTTGTACAGTTCTTCTTTCTGTTCTTAGGGGAGTGATCACACCATCGTGATTATCTGGGTCGTGATGATCTTTTTTGTACAGTTCTTCTTTCTGTTCTTGCCACCTCTTCTTAATATATTCTGCTTCTGTTAGGTGCATACCATTTCTGTCCTTTATTGAGCCCATCTTTGCATGAAATGTTCCCTTGGTATCTCTAATTTTCTTGAAGAGATCTCTAGTCTAGACAACATGACCAACCTAGACAGCATACTAAAAAACAGAGACATTACTTTGCCAACAAAGGTCCGTCTAGTCAAGGCTATGGTTTTTCCAGCAGTCATGTATGGATGTAAGAGTTGGTCTATAAAGAAAGCTGAGAGCCAAACAATTGACCCTTTTGAACTGTGGTGTTGGAGAAGACTCTTGAGAGTCCCTTGGACTGCAAGGAGATCCAACCAGTCCACCCTAAAGGAAATCAGTCCTGAATATTCATTGGAAGGACTTATGTTGAAGCTGAAACTGCAATACTTTGGCCACCTGATGCGAAGAGCTGACTCATTTGAAAAGACCCTGATGATTGATTATATTCTTTGCAGCGAAAGATGGAGAAGCTCTATACATTCAGCAAAAACAAGACCAGGAGCTGAATATGGCTCAGATCATGAACTCCTTATTGCCAAATTCTGACTTAACTGAAGAAAGTGGGGAAAACCACTAGGCCATTCAGCTATGACCTAAATCAAATCCCTTATGATTATACAGTGGAAGTGAGAAATAGATTTAAGGGACTAGATCTGATAGATGCTGCGGCTAAGTCGCTTCAGTCATGTCTGACTCTGTGCGACCCCATAGAGGACAGCCCACCAGGCTCCGCCATCCCTAGAATTCTCCAGGCAAGCATACTAGCGTGGGTTGCCATTTCCTTTTCCAATGCATGAATGTGAAAAGTGAAAGTGAAGTCGCTCAGTCGTGTCTGACTCTTAGTAACCCTATGGACTGCAGCCTATCAGGTTCATCTGTCCATGGGATTTTCCAGGTGAGAGTAGTGGAGTGGGTTGCCATTGCCACCTCTAAAAGATCTGATAGACAGTGTGCCTGATAAACTATGAACATAAGTTTGTGACACTGTACAGGAGACAGGGATCAAGACCATCCCCAAGAAAAAGAAATGCAAAAAAAAGCAAAATGGCTGTCTGAGGAGGCCTTACAAAGAGCTATGAAAAGAAGAAAAGTGAAAAGCAAAGGAGAAAAGGAAAGATAGACCCATTTGAATGCAGAGCTCCAAATAGCAAGGAGAGACAAGAAAGCCTTCCTCAGTGATCAGTGTAAAGTTATAGAGGAAAACAATAGTATGGGGAAGACTAGCGATCTCTTCAAGAAAATTTAGAGATGCCAAGGGAACACTTCATGCAAAGATGGGCTCAATAAGGACAGAAATGGTCTGGACCTAACAGAAGCAGAAGATATTAAGAAGAGGTGGCAAGAATACAAAGAAGAACTGTACAAAAAAGATCTTCAAAACCCAGATAATCACGATGGGTTGATTACTCACCTAGAGCCAGACATCCTGGAATGTGAAGTCAGGTGGGCCTTAGGAAGCATCACTATGAACAAAGCTAGTGGAGGTGATGGAATTTCAGGTAAGCTATTTCAAATCCTGAAAGATGATGCTGTGAAAGTGCTACACTCAATCTGCCAGCAAATTTGGAAAACTTAGCAGTGGCCACAGGACTGGAAAAGGTCAGTTTTCATTCCAATTCCAAAGAAAGGCAATGCAAAAGAATGCTCAAACTACCACACAATTGCACTCATCTCATATGCTAGCAAATTAATGCTCAAAATTTTCCAAGCCAGGGTTCAGCAATACGTGAACCGTGAACTTCCAGATGTTCAAGCTGGTTTTAGAAAAGGCAGAGGAACCAGAGATCAAATTGCCAACATCCACTGGATCATCAAAAAAGCAAGAGAGTTCCAGAAAAACATCTATTTCTGCTTGATTGACTATGCCAAAGCCTTTGACTGTGTGGATCACAATAAACTGTGGAAAATTCTGAAAGAGATGGGAATACTAGACCACCTTACCTGCCTCTTGAAAAACCTGTGTGCAGGTCAGGCAGCAACAGTTAGAACTGGACATGGAACAGCAGACTGGTTCCAAATAGGAAAAGGAGTACGTCAAGGCTGTATAATCTCATCCTGCTTATTTAACTTATGTGCAGAGTACATCCTGAGAAATGCTGGGCTGGAGGAAGCACAAGCTGGAATCAAGATTGCTGGCAGAAACAGCAATAACTTCAGATATGCAGATAACACCACCCTTATGGCAGAAAGTGAAGAGGAACTAAAAAGCCTCTTGATGAAAGTGAAAGAGGAGAGTGAAAAAGCTGGCTTTAAGCACAACATCCAGAAAACGAAGGTCATGGCATCTGGTCCCATCACTTCATGGGAAATAGATGGGGAAACAGTGAAAACTGTGGCTGATTTTATTTTGGGGGGCTCCAAAATCACTGCAGATGGTGACTGCAGCCATGAAATTAAAAGATGCAATTTCTCATTGGAAGGAACATTATGACCAACCTAGACAGCATATTAAAAAGTAGAGACATCCCTTTGCCAGCAAAGGTCCGTCTAGTCAAAGCTATGGCCTTTCCAGTAGTCATGTATGGATGTGAAATTTGGGTTATAAAGAACGCTGAGCATCGAACTGGTGCTTTTGAACTGTGGTGTTGGAGAAGACTCTTGAGAGTCCCTTGGACTGCAAGAAGATCCAACCAGTCCATCCTAAAGGAAATCAGTCTTGAATATTCATTGGAAGGATTGAAGTTGAAACTGAAACTCCAATACTTTGGCCACCTGATGCGAAGAACTGACTCATTTGAAAAGACCCTAATGCTGGGAAAGACTGAAAGTGCAAGGAGAAGGAGACGACAGAGGATGAGGTTGTTGGATGGCATCACCAACTCAATTGACGTGAGTTTGAGTAAGCTCTCGGAATTGGTGATAGACAGGGAAGCCTGGCGTGCTGCAGTCTACGGGGTCACAAAGAGTCGGACACGACTGAGCGACTGGACTGAAATGAACTGAATGCTTACTTAGTGAATAAAACTGGACATTTTATTCCTGTTGTTTTGCTTTTTGCACCCATAAAAAAGGTATCAGTTTCTCAACAGAAAGGACTAAAACACCTATTATATAAAATGCCAAGGTTGATTTAATTCACAAAAAATCCTGATTAACCTAAAATCTTGTGTTAAATTCTGCTCACCAAAATTTCTTCTTCTTGAAGTTTTCTGGCAATTTCAGCATCATACCATTCCTGATCTCTGTGGGTCACTCGTGACGGAGTAGAAACTGCTTCTTTCATCACTCTGGGCTTCATTCCTAGAAAAAAGTCAGTGCAATAAGGCTATTGAGTAATTTCATGAGAAGTTGCAACATTTAAGAAAAAGAAGTTTGTCTTCAGTATCTAACTGTGAGAATACTGCATCGACTCTAAAATTCAGTGTAGGGTGTGATGGAAATCATTGTTTCCCCTAGCCACGGGAGAGGAGATACAGGTAATCCACACATTTAAACACAGTTACCCACCCAAACCTGTCTGGTAAAAAATGCCTCTCAGTTTCTCCAGCAGAAGTAAACCACACAAAGAACTGTAAATGAAGGTTTTGTAAAACAGGAAGTGAAAAAAGATTAAGTCCCTGAAATAAAAAGAATTTAGAGAAAAGAAAGTTAGTTGGAATTCTGAAGAGACTAAGTTGTCAAGGCCGCAGGAGCTGAGAGGCTCTGCATTTTTCTGCCTCAGCCTTGCAGACCTTACTTCAGAGGGGACGGGAAGAGCATCGCCTGGGAGTTCTGTGGCAGTGCCTACTAACCAACCGGTGGCCGTGCCCTGAGTTTTGCTCTAACAGCCTCCAAATTCACTTGCTTTAGATCTCTCTCAGAGCTTTGATCAGTTTAATGTTGTTAAATTTTAAGGAGGATATAACATAAGTGAAATGTCAGAGAGCACTGACCTTAAGAGTTTTATTTGCTCTGAGGAGAAAGAAACAGGGAGACTAGTAGGGAACTTTGACTTTTTACTTTGAAATGTTATGTGTGTTAGTTACTCGGTCGTGTCCAACTCTTGGTGACCCCATGGACTGTAGCCCAACAGGCTCCTCTGTCCAGGAGATTCTCCAGTCAAGAATACTGGTAGTAGGTTGCCATTCCCTTCTCCAGGGGGTCTTCCCTGACCCAGGGATCAAATCCAAGTCTCCTACATTAAAGAGTCATAAAGAATCATTGCAGGCAGATTCTTTACCATCTGAGCCACTAGGGCAGCATATATTCCTTTTATAACTCTTAAGTGGTGAATGCTAATGGTTATTCCAAAATTGTGTGTATTTCCCTCTTGATATCCTTTATAAACTACAATTTTTCAACAATGTATTCAACAATGTATTATATTCAAAAATAATAAAAATGTTTTATGCAGTGAACAAGATTAACCATCCGGAACAGTGACTTTCAGTAACTGTGTCACTGAAGGGAGGAAAAGTAATTTACTCCTAGTTGCCTATTTCTTTATATTAGTGGTTCTCAATCATGTCTATACATCAGAATCACTTGGAATACTTTAAAAACACATGAACATTTTTAATCCAAACCCCTGAGATTCTAATACATGTAGCGTGGGTGAGATCTGGCCTTTGTTCGGTTCAGTTCAGTTCAGTTCAGTCGCTAAGTCGTATCTGACTCTTTGCAACCGCATGAATCGCAGCACACCAGGCCTCCCTGTCCATCACCAACTCTTGGAGTTCACCCAAACTCATGTGCATTGAGTCAGTGATGCCATCCAGCCATCTCATCCTCTGTCCTTCTCCTGCCCCCAATCCCTCCCAGCATCAGGGTCTTTTCCAATGAGTCAACTCTTCGTATGAGGTGGCCAAAGTACTGGAGTTTCAGCCTCAGCATCAGTCCTTCCAATCAACACCCAGACTCATCTCCTTTAGGGTGGACTGGGTCTATCACTTCTGGAACTACTAGTGTATTATGTCCATCAAATTAACTGTACATGAACATAATTTTTATCAAAATGCCTTACTTCATGATTCACTTGCTTTAAATAAAAGAGGAAAAAGTAAAAGCAAATTCTGGGCACATGAAGAGCTTACTTATCTGGTGCAGCCTCTTATAGAGCTTTAAATCCAGCACTGTGGTAAAACCAAAAGCCACAGGCTCATGTGCCTTACCACAAGTGAAGACTAGTGAACCTGGGTTTCTTCCTGGGTTTCAATCAGGAAACAGTGGCATACTCACTCCCAAGAGTAGATAAACCTCCTTGAATTATGATTAGCTTGGTCGTAACTAGAAAGGAAGAGTTTAGGGAAAAATAAATAGAATTAGATAAGCATTGGGAAAAGTCAATGGACAAAATGGATTTCTGTACCATATGCCCATCTACAGAGCCTCCTGGTGTCTCAGACGGTAAAGAATCTGCCTGCAACTTAGGAGACTTAGGTTCAATCCCTGGGTAGGGTAGGGAAGATCCCCTGGAGAAGCACATGGCAATCCACTGCAGTATTCTTGCCTGGGGAATTCCACAGACAGAGGAGGCTGGTGGGCCACAATATACGAGGTCGCAAAGTTCGGATACTACTGAGTGACTAACACCACCACTTCGTGCCCATCTACAGGAAGATGACACTTCCACGAGCAGTCCAAAGCCTGGCTGAGGACAACAGGGGAGATCACACCCTGTTCCTTCAAGTAAGCCATCTGGTGAAAGAGACACAGTGGAAATGCACTCAGATTTCGAGAACTAAACTTTCTCTATGGCTGTGCCTCCTACCCTATATCATAAAACTAACTAAGAAAATGTTTTGCTTTGATATCAGTAAAGGATGTTTGGAAGGCATTCAAATGCAACGGTAAACTGAAGAGTCTTAACTGATTTGAAAGGGTGTTAAGTCTATGACTTCTTGGCAGCTAAAAAGAGAATGACACACGGGAATTCTGTGGAGTTCCAGTGGTTAGGACACCGAGCTTTCACTGCTGAGAGTGTGGGTTCAATCCCTGCTTGGGGAACTAAGACCCTGCAAGTTGTGCAGCCAGAAAAAAAAAGAGAGAGAGAGAGAATGATACACAGATCAATGGAGCAAAACAGAGAACTCAGATGCATATATGGTCAATTAATTTATGGCAAAGAAGATAAGAATACACAATGGAGAAAGGACAGTCTCTTCAGTAAATACCGCTATGAAACCTAGACAGCTATATTCAAAAGAATGAAACTTGACCATCTACCTACACCATACACAAAAATTAACTCAAAATGGATTAAATACTTGAACATAAGACCCAAAACAATAAAACTAGATGAAAAATCAGGCAGTAAGCTTCTTGACGTTTGTCTTAAGAGATGATTTTTTGGATTCAACACCAAAATCAAATGCAACAAAAGTAAAAAGAGCAGGGGACTACATCCAACTAAAAAACTTCATAGCAAGGAAACTGTCAACAAAACAAAAAGGCATGGGAGAAAAAAAGAATGGGAGAAAACATTCACCAATCACATATTTGATAAGGGGTTAACACCCAAAATATATAAATAACTCATACAACTCAATAGCAAAAACACAATCTGATTAAAAAATAGGCAGAGGATCTGAACAGACATTTTTTTAAAGGAGACATACAGATGGCCAACAGGTATGAAAAGGTGCTGAACATCACTGTATCATCAGGGAAATGCAAATCAAAACCACGATGAGGTATCATATGGCACACATCTATTATCAAAAAGACAAGAAGCAACAAGTGCTGGCAAGGATGTGAAGAAAAGAAAACCCTTGTGCACTGTTGGTGAGAATGTAAATTGGTGTAGCCACTATGAAAAACAGTATAAAAGTCTCTCAAAAAAATTTTTTTTAAAAAAATTAGAACCACCATACAATCCAGAAATTCTACTTTTGGAATTTATCTGAAGGAAACGAAAATACAAACTCAAAGATATGTACACCCTGTGTTCACTGTATTATTTACAATAGCCAAGACATGAAACAACCTAAGTGCCCATTGATGGATAAATGGATAAAGAAAATGTGAGATTTACACACACACATACACACACAGAGGAATATTATTCAGCCATAAAAAGAACTAAATCTTGCCATAAAGCTGAAACTCCAGTACTTTGGCCACCTCATGCGAAGAGTTGACTCACTGGAAAAGACTCTGATGCTGGGAGGGACTGAGGGCAGGAGAAGGGGACGACAGAGGATGAGATGGCTGGATGGCATCACTGACTCGATGGACATGAGTCTGAGTGAACTCCAGGAGTTGGTGATGGACAGAGAGGCCTGGCGTGCTGCGATTCATGGGGTCACAAAGAGTCGGACACGACTGAGCGACTGAACTGAACTGACTGATTTACAAAAACAGGAATGGACCCTGAAGGCGTCTTGGTAAGCAAAGTAAGAAAGAGAAAGGTTCAGTTCAGTTCAGTCGCTCAGTCGTGTCTGATTCTTCGCGACCCCACGGACTGCACTATGCTTCCCTGTCCGTCACCAACTCCTGAAGCTTACTCAAACTCATGTCCTTTGAGACGATGATGTCATCCAACCATCTCATCCTCTGTCATCCCCTTCTCCTCCCACCTTCAATATTTCCCAGCATCAGGGTCTTTTCAAATGAGTCAGCTCTTCGCATCAGGTGACCAAATATTGGAGTTTCAGCTTCAGCATCAATCCTTCCAATATTCAGGACTGATTTCCTTTAGAATGGACTGGTTGGATCTCCTTGCAGTCCAAGAGACTCTCAAGAGTCTTCTCCAACACCACAGTTCAAAGGCATCAATTCTTTGGCCCTCAGCTTTCTTTATAGTCCAACTCTCATGGAAAAACAGACTGGTTCCAAATACATCAAGGCTGTGTTTTGTCACCCTGCTTATTTAACTTATATGCAGAATACATCATGAGAAATGCTGGACTGGATGAAGCACAAGCTGGAATCAAGATTGCCAGGAGATATATCAATAACCTCAGATATACAGATGACACCACCCTTATGGCAGAAAGCGAAGAAGAAATAAAGTGTCTCTCGATTAAAGTGAAAAGGGAGAGTGAAAACGTTGGCTTAAAACTCAACATCTGATCAAATTAAGATCATGGCCTCTGGTCCCATCACTTCATGGCAAATAGATGGGGAAACAATGGTCATCATGAGAAATGCTGGACTGGATGAAGCACAAGCTGGAATCAAGATTGCCAGGAGATATATCAATAACCTCAGATATACAGATGACACCACCCTTATGGCAGAAAGCGAAGAAGAAATAAAGTGTCTCTCGATTAAAGTGAAAAGGGAGAGTGAAAACGTTGGCTTAAAACTCAACATCTGATCAAATTAAGATCATGGCCTCTGGTCCCATCACTTCATGGCAAATAGATGGGGAAACAATGGGAACAGTGACAGATTTTCTTTTCTTGGGGCTCCAAAATCACTGCAGTTGGTGACTTCAGTCATGAAATTAAAAGACGAAGACACTTGGTCCTTGGAAGAAAAGTTATGATCAACTTAGACAGCATATGAAAAAGCAGAGACATCACTTTGCCAACAAAGTTGTGTGTGGTCAAAGCTTTGGTTTTTCCAGTAGTCATGTATGGATGTGAGAGTTGGACTATAAAGAGAAAGGTAAATAATATATAATTTCACTTATACGTGGAATCTAAAACAAAACAACAAAACAAAAAATCCTGAGCCCAAAGATACAGAGAACAGATTCGTGATTGTCAGAGAAAGGATTGGAGGATAGGCAAAATGGGTACAGAAAGTCATAAAATACAAACTTCCAGTTATAAAATAAATAAGTCATGGGGATATAGTGTACAGTATGGAGACTGTATTATAGTGTACATCTAAAGGTTGCTAAGAGAATATATCTTAAAAGTTCTTATCACAAGAAAAAAATTATAATTAAGTATGGTGATGATGTTAACTAGACTTATTCTGGTGATCATTTTGCAATATATACAAATATACACTTGAAACTTACATGTCAAATATACCCCAATAAAAATAAATATTGTTAAATTTTAAGGTAATTTCTCCCTAGGTTAAATATTTAGAGGGAGAGAGAAGAGTTTATTTGAACTCTTTGTTTGGAACTTGTAGATCTCATTAAGTAGAAAATTTCTACATCCTGGAATACTAGATTTCTAGACTGACAAGACTGCTGACTAACTGCAGCATATTTCATACCAAAGGTGAAAAGAGCTTTTCTAAGTACCTAAGAAGGAATTCCAGATAGTACACTGTAAGCCTGTCATTACAGAAAATAGAGATGCTTCTAAATGTTATTAAATATAGTTAATCCAAAGAAATTAAGAAAATGGCAGTCTTCATTTTGGTAACCTAAACATAATCTGGAAACCAGCTTTCAAAAAACCAGGTAGGACATATTTTCAACAGTTCCACAATGACTTTTTAATCAAATTCTTGCTTATCTTTTTCTGTTCATCATTCTCCAGTTTGAGAAAACAACAACCTCCCTCAATAAACAAACAAAGCTTACCTTTAAAGAAATTTTGATAAAATAAAACTGCTAAAAGTACTGGTATTCAAGATAAACTTATCTCAAACTATGCTTATTCGATTATACTACTGTGTACCTAGGACTATGGTAAGTGCGTATAAAACATTCTTCGGTCAGAACCCTTTATAGTATCTTACCGCAAATTGCCGAGACTCTCCGACCTTCAATTTGACGTCTTTTAATTATTCGACAGAGTTAGATTATCGGGTTATCGTTACAATGGGAGTTTCCATCATACCTAAATGACGAGAAATCTTTTAATCGGTTAGTATATAAATTAAATCGTCAAAATAAGACACAAGGAAGAAGTTGCCTAGCAGGGTGTTTGGTCACGAGAATCTTGATCGAGAGACAACAGGACGACGAAAGAAGTAATAATCCTATTTGTTTTGAAACCGGATACGATTGTTGACATTCTTGAAAATGTTGTCGTTCTTATCTGTGGTCATGTACTAATGTAAAATTACATTAGAAGACTGGATAAGATCCCACCACCCACCGAGTGTTTTAGTTTACGGTTGTTTCAGAAACATCCACTTTAGACGTTTCATTCGACTTTTATTCTACTGTCTCCGATCGTCGATACAACGACGGTAAAATCATTGACGGATCAGTGTGACAAAAATTTTTGAGAATACGATAATTTAATTTTCCTTGTTTTGCAAACGGATGTTGAGGTCATCGTCGCAAACACTCAGTGACTCAAAGAAAGTATAATAAAGGTGGGAAAGACTCAGACAAATTTTATGGGAACTCGTATGACTTTTTCGGTATCTCCAATTGGTCGGGAGTCTCGTGTGAATCGCCCATCGTCAGTGTTTTAGTCTTTGTGTCTCCAGCTACTTTGGTGGGAAGGAGGGACTATGAAAAACCTGAGGTTACAGAAAGATTTAGACTATATTTCATTGAATGTTTTGTATGAGGTCCATCTAAAATAGTGAAGGAGGAGATAACGGGGTCTCGAGAAACAAGTTTCATATAGTTTAAACGTTAACGAACAAATGTTCAGGTGGAAACACCGGACTGAGTACTTGACAAACTCCGAGTCTAGGTTCGTAGATGGGGATTTGTATTTCGGACTCCGTTCTTCTAAACGCCGTATATCTATGAACGACTGGACCTAAAAGTAAAAGAAATAGTGGTTCAGGAAATTTTTGAATTTTCTCATTGTATTGTCCTTCTCTATTTTACTATCCCCCTTGGTTTTCTTAGTTGTACTTGGACGTTGGATCTTTGGTGAGAGGTTTGGTCCTCGTCTCCAACCGACCCGTTGTCATTCACCTTCCTTCATTCTTCTCAGCGGAGGAACCATAAAAAGGGGGTTATTGGGCTCAGAGACATTTGTAAGGTATTCTCGTTTTGTTTTGATCCCTCTGCTCATGTCAGATTGACTTTGTGGTCTGTCGGTCACGATGCTGAGCGTCTGGTACGGCCATGTGGAAAGACGTCACGGCGGCAGTTTCCAGAAAGGCATGGAGAGAACCGTTATTGTGTCAGTGACGGGCTTCAGAGTAGGGCCTCGGGGATGCCAGAAAGTGGAGGCTCATTCACCGCATTCCTAAGTAAGTACCAAGAACTTACCTGACACTGGTGCTTCAGAGCACCAGCTGCAGAGCTGAAGCTGGTTAAAGCACAGGAAGGAACTCAAAACAACTGTTTTCAAACTTTAAGTCCATAAGAATCACCTCCTGGTAAAACAAGCCCGAGTTGCCAGGCTGCACTCCAGGGACTGATAACACATATCCAGAAATCGGCATTTTTAGGAAGCAGCCCAGCTGATTCTCACGAAAACAAACCAGAGGCTCACTATCTGAAAAACACTATCTTAAGAGACCGCCTGTCTCATCTCTCACTTCACAAGTGAGAAAGATGAGGTGAAGAAAATCCAGTACTTCCAGCCCTGTAGGTCTTCTTGGGAGGCAAATATTATGAAGGTGGTGTCATTAGACCTTCTGGGTTCATGGAATCAAAATCAGAAACTCAATAGCACTGCTTTAGTATCAGAATCTCTGATGTAAGGTCTTGGCACATTAAAAATTGTACCTGGGACGAGTACCTCCACTGCAATTGTGGGGCTGGAAGAACCTTGCAAGGAGTGTGTATTCTCTTAGAAAGCAGAAGGGAAAAGGTACAGATATTCTCCTTCTTGAGATTTGAGATTAAGTAAATACCTTTTATAATATCTGGTCCAGCATGAACCAGAGAGAAAGGCCATGTTGTCTACGGTGCTTAACAGATACATTTGTTTGCATGTACATACACGGTAGCGGCACTTCCGACAAGGCTGGCCTTCATTACCTGTGTCACGGAGCTGCTCCTCACTCTCTGAGGAGGGAGGAGTCCGGGGCCTGCGTCTCCTCTCTCTGTGCTCACCTTGCCCATGGTCCCTCCTATAAACGGCTTCCTTGCAGGGAAGCCCCGCTTTCCGTGAGGTTTTGGGAGAGAGCTGGTCTTGCGGTCTGAACTGTTTTTCCCAGTTCCGAGTTCGATGGCTAGAGTGAGCCTCCTGGTCATCCGATTCGGTGCTCAGAAGCACCTCACCGCTGATCTTGGGGAGGGGAGGTCTCCGGAGCCTCTCGTGGCCACAGCGTTTTCTTTCAGGCTCAGTGTTAACTTGGGGATAGTCTGTCACTTGACCGGAGCTAGAAGATGACGGAGCTTTCTCTGACAAACAGTGCTCTTCCGGTCCTCCCAAGTTCTCCTGTAGATGTCTGCGTCTCTCCCTCCTGGGCTTCACAGTCTGTTCCTCATGTTGGAGTCTACAAGGCCTTGAACCCAACTCCCTTGCCCTCCTTGACCGTTGCTGGTCTGAGCGGAGGTGGAGGAACGTAAAAAACAGAAATGCAGGTTAACTTAATGATTGAGTATGAACTCCCTACAGGATGGAGACAGGCCTCAAGCTTAATATATTTTAAAATGAAGAAGAACATTTTTTCAGTTTAACAAACTGAAACTAATAGATGAGTATTTGCCGGCATGGTCCGTGCATACATGAAGGATTCTAGGTACACAGCCAAAAAGGTAATAAAACTAAAATGAAATTAAATGAAACAAGTTAAATCGGAAAGAAGAGCTTGATCATGATTAGGGAAGGATTAACACAGTACTTTAATATTTGCCAATAACAAAAATTCCAGTCATTAAGTGTTCTAATCTATTTATAAAATCAATTTGGAACTAGTATATGGTGGGGAAGGGCAGTAATAGAAAAAGAACTATACTTTGTGATTCCAGCCAGAGACTTTCAAATATTCTTATTGGAAATAACAATCAATTTAGATCAGAATATTGCTAGTTTCTACTTGGTTCAGACAGATGATCCACAGATTTTGTATTCCTCCATCCTCTCCGCTTAGGTGGCCAAAGCAAACATTCCCAGAAAAATTACAGTTCCGTGTGGAAGAAGAGGGAGCAAAGGAGAATTTTATGTGAGTAAATGACCCTGTTATCTTTGGATGACTCTGTTTCAAATCTTACTTGAAGCTGTGCAGAGGAAAATAATTAAAAATAGATGCCATAATGGAATACATAAAAAGAAGCCAATTCCCAAACCCATTTCAAAAAACTTTATGATACTGTATTCTGTATATAGAAATACAACAAGTGCTAAATATACAAGTTCCTAAGTTTAACACAAACTAGAGAAACAGCACATACACGGTGCTTTGTTGTCAGGGCTTTTTTAGGAACAAGCAAACTATGAAAACAAAAGAAATGAATTAACAACGCATATTCCAAGAGCATATTTAACATTTCCAAAGATTTTTACTATAATAGGGAAATAACAAAAAGAAATCCTAATTCCATGGAAAATTGCTAAAACAGCCAAGATTCCCCACTGGAATTAGTCACTTGCTGAACTGCATTTGAAGCAGCTCTTGCAACTGGATGGAATGTAGAAAAAATAAATAACCATACCTTTCCTTATTTATCACGATTTTTTTGTTTGGTTTGGTTTTGGGCTCTTTGCTTTTGTTAATGTTTGTTATTGTTAATCTAGTGAGGGAATACAGGAAGGGGAGATATGAATACGTGTTAAATGCATCATTGATGCCAAAAAAGCTTGTACTCAAAACTCTAAATGGTTTCTTTTTGAGCTTTCCAGAAGAAAAGAACATTTGCTTCAAAGACGACATCTAAATTAAAACCTGTCTTCTAAAAAGTCTGTAGAGGTATTTATCTTCATAATTTATGATAGAATTTATTTTTTACATAAAGCAAAAGTGAAACAGAATAATTACGCTCTGTAATAAAAAAGTATGCTTTAAGTGTATCTTGACAATTGAAAAAGAATCTATTTACTACTGCTGTGAATTAACATAATACTGACCAGCTACTTAAACGATGATCCCAAGGAGGAAACAATGGTTTAGTGTTAATACCAATGTTCCCACAGAAAACTCCAGGAGTGAAGCCTGCCTATAAACCCAAAGAGAGAAAAGAAAGGTTCTGTTTTTAACATGGACTTGTGAAGTCATGACTGTTTTATTTTTATTTTTACTTCTTTTAATATGTTAACAGATATTAACAGTTGTACTTTAGGGAAGTGTGTTGCAAGAATTAGAACAGGGCTATTACTACATTTTCATAGAGTTGATAGGGGAAAATATTTATTGTGATCACTTGTGATAATCTTTAAACCTGGGGCAAAAAAGAAGACACGGATGGAGGAATGTTTGAATCCTTTAAAACCCTGTCCAGTCAAGGATTGAGACGTCTATATTTCTTGAGACCAAGTTATTTGGCAAATATAATTAACTTCCTTATAGGCAATACATACATATATGAATATACGTATACATATATATATATGTGTATGTGTGTATATACACACACACATACACATATATTTGCAAACATTTTGTATTCTTCCATGTTTGTCTTTCAAAATAAAATGATTTTTGTTTGGACAGACCAAATATTATTTAATGCACATATTACATTAAAGTAAAATGTGAAGTCACTCAGTCGTTTCTGACTCTTTGTTACCCCATGGACTGTAGCCTACCATGCTCCTCCATCCATGGGATGTTCCAGGCAAGAATACTGGAATGAGTTGCCATTTCCTTCTCCAGAGAATCTTCCCAACCCAGGGATCGAACCTGGGTCTCCCGCACTGCAGGCAGACGCTTTACCACCTGAGCCACCAGGGAAGTCCGCTTTACATTAATATATGTACAAATAATAGTACTTTAAAGTTTAATAAGTCTTCACAAAAATTCTACTGTTTAATCTTTTCAACATCCATGTGAAGGATATATTTTTAGAATCTCCATTTTACAGATGAGAAAAAGGATTACAGTGATTATAGTGGATAACTTCCTTAATATTACAATTTTTCTAAGGAAGGGTGTATAATTTGAATCAAGGTCTAATGACTCCAAAGACAATGACTTAAAAAAAAATCTCTAATATGCCAGCCATACAGGTGAGTGGCTTTGAAAGAGAAACATGGATTCATAAATAAGATATACAATTTCAGTTGATATAAATCTGACAGGGTTTTGGATAATTCCAGATTTGTAGAAAATCTATAAATGATTACTTTTTAAAGATTAATTTATTAAACTTTAAGTAAAATTAAAGCTAAAGCGACCACTTCCATAATGATTCGCTGTGATTATGTAAGACAGACAAAAATTATATTGCACACAAAGGCAGAGACGTACAATTCAAGAATATCCCTTATGTGTTGGGAAAGGACCACTGCAAAGAACATACAGCTGCTTTGTAAATGTCAGCTGGACTACAATGTGGTTTCTGTGGAATTCACCGTGGTCTAACTCAAAGGCATAGAAACGAAGATCACATGTTCAGCAATGTATCATCTCCCAGCAACAACACCACTGAAGAGAAACTCCAACAGTACTTTACAGGTACAGACTCAGGAGATCCCTAGATCCTATTCCCAATCCCCCCGCCCCAACTCCAAGAAAAGCACATATAGCATTCTCTGTAACTTTACAAAAGCATTAAATACAAATTTTTTAAAATTTAGGTGTCCCTGAAAATCTACTGAATTCTTAACATGGCCTACAGAGATAAATCATAATGACAATACTCTGGTCAAAACCACCAGGTTTGAGTCCCAATTCAAGTAACTGTAAGGTTTTAAAAGAGGATTGCTAAAATCAGTACTTTAGTGTACTTATTTACCAACCTAATGTTTTTAGATTCAAGTTTAGAATGGTTATATTTTTATCTGCAGTGAACGTGCCTTCTGGCAGAATTACAAAAAAACACCAGATCATATCTCTTAAGATTTTAATTAAAGCTGACGAGTAACTCTTTACCTTTTGATCTCTAGTACAGAAAAATACTGGCAATTTTTCTTCTTGAATGATGTATCACATGATTTTATTAGAAAAACCAGGATAAGGAAAATGGCTATCAAAAAAAGAGTTGAGCATTTCACATGTGGAACCACACACCAAGCCACAAGTAGAGAATCAATCTGCTTACTAAGTGTGTTACAGAGTTGAGCTCCTTGAAAGATTTGGAACAATGTGACTGGAAGGCTCAACTATAATAGTCCTATTATCTACATACACATACTGTTCATTCTACTCACCAAAGAGAAATACCTACTTACGTTTTATGATACTATAGAAAAGCAATTGATAATTAATTTTCAGGGGCCTTGGGGATCACTCATCTTAAAATCTTTACTCTCTAGAAGCTGCCTTTATTTGGTTGGTATGTGGCATCCTAAGTATGATCTCCAACTGAGCTACCACAGAAGCCAAGTTGGTTCAAAGAGTAGAAATCCAGCTGCAGTGCGGGAGACGGGGGTTTGATCCCTGGATTGGGAAGGTCCCCTGGAGAAGGGCATGGCGACCCACTACAGTATTCTCGCCCGGAGAATCCCCAGGCGCCTGGCAGGCTACAGTTCACGGGGTCACAGAGGCAGGTGCGACTGAGAGACTAAATACAGCACAGCCCATGGTCTCCAAGCTGAACTACAGTTAAACACTGACACTAAAAACTATAGGCAATATCCTTCCTTTGACATGTCTTTAAAAAGAAGTAAATAATACTTGCAAATACTCATTTCCCAACACATTTTTAAGATGAAGAACCACCATTGCCACAAGCACTACCACCACCACATCACCACCACACTGCAGAAGCAGGCGCTCGAGAAGGGGTCTCTCTCTCAGAGAACTTTCTATACGGTAGAAATAGCAAAGAAGCATCAAAAGCAAACACTCGACAGAAAACCATAAGATTCAATTTTGTCACCAGCAGGATGATCCATTGGCCTAGGTTTAAAAAATAAGAGGCATGGGAAAAAAGCTCCGATATCCAGTAATCTATAAATGCTGCACCTCCTTTATCATTTATGCTACTTTGAGGCTTCAAACAGTACTGCCCAGATTTCCTTGAGGCAGAGACTGCTCTGCCATTTTTCCGTACCCTGGTTTATGTGCTTAGAATGTAATATAACATTCTAAGTAGCAACAGTGCAAAAGAACACAGGTCAGATTTTGCTCAACTATATTCACAGTTTACAGCCATAAAAATGACTCTGGTCATCCATCTAAAGAACAGATGGATTCATTAGATAAGATAAAATTTCACCACAAAGCCCAACGGGCCCTAGAGTCACTTTACAGACAAATTTAAAGGGTGTCTTGCAACTGAGTCTAAAGACAGGAATTGTTACCTCCATCTTCATAATAGTAACTATCACCATAAGCACTGACTCCAGAAGACTCGGGAAAGTGTTTCTTTCGCTTTTTCTCTTCCTGTAACTCCTTTTCTTGCAAGATTCGAGCAATGTCCTGCAAATACAGAGAGAAGAAAAATACATACTTCAGAGAAAGAAGAGATGGCATATAGTAACCCTACTGGTCAGTGGTTTGACATTCCACTCCCAGGCTTTCGTGGCTTGGCCTATGGTTTTCCAGACCTTCTGGTATTATGCTCACACTGTCCAAATGTCAAAGACGACGGCTCAACAGGAAGCCCATAAGATACAGATGAGGGAGAAAGGTTTTTTAACTAAATTTAAATCTAACTCAACCTGAAGATATTCAAATATAATATTCCTAAAACTGGTTATGGAACAGAATTTTTAAAATACATATTTATGGGCCCTTTTTCCAAGATGATGATTCACTAAGTCTGAATGAGGAAGACTGCCATAATCTATAACCTTTTTTAAAATTTATTTTAAATTGGAGGATAACGACTTTACAATATTGTGTTGGTTTTTGCTATAAAACAACATGAATCAGCCACAAGCATACATATGTCCCCTCACTCTTGAACCTCCTCCCCATCCCTCTAGGTTGTCACAGAGCACTACACTGAGCTCCCTGTTTTATACAGCAACTTCCCATTAGCTGCTTATTTTATATATAGTAATGTATATATACACGACTGAGCAACTGAACTGAACTGAACTGAATGTATATATACAGTGATTTCATTTCATTAAAAAAAAGTTTTTTAAAGAATCTTTCAGCTGATTGTGATTTGGCTTTGCGTTAGAGGATGGCTGTCTTAACTAAAAAAAAAAAAAACAGAAAACAGTCCTCCTCCTGTCTCCCCTATGCTCCATCTCCAGGCAAGTTTTCAGCAGCTGCTGAGTGGCAAATAACATTCTGATTTCATCCCCTAAAAAATCACCACCCCACTTTGAAAACAAGTAATACACAAATAAGTATAACACAACTAAATTGTTAATGTCTCAAAAAAAAGGGAGAAAATGTCTATGAGTGCACAAAAAAGGGAATACTACTCCTGCTTATATGAATTGGTTCAAGGCTTTGAATTAATGTTAGGTTTTAAACAAAGAACTGGATTCCAACAGGCAAGGGAAGATATTCTTTGCTAAGAACAACACTAGCAAAGTTATAGATATTTTAATGGGCATCACTCTAGAAAACAACCAATAGTATGTGGGGTGTTAGAGAAAGATGAGGTTTAAGAGACAGAGGCTGGATGCTAGGCCCCCTTTATAGTCAATTTTTTTTAATATAAATTTATTTATTTTAATTGGAGATTAATTACTTTACAATTTGCATTGGTTTTGCCATACATCGACATGAATCCGCCACAGGTATACACATGTTCCCCATCCTGAACCCCCCTCCCTCCTCCCTGTCTGGAGTCTATAATGTAAAGGATGAAAAGTTCCTAAAGCTTTTGAGCTGGAGATAGAGTTCAGAATTTGAAGATTATTTCTATAAAAGGCCCAATAAAATAGCACATAAACTTTGTCTATGTACACTTTTTAAAAAAGAAGATCCCTAGATGTTACTAGATTCTTAAAGATCTTACAAATATAGCAACAGTACTCACTGATACAAATGGTAATAAAAATCACAGGCAGTTCTGAGGGGCTTACTTCTGAGGCAAGAATTAATCACCATTCTTTCTGCATTTTTCTGAATAAGTCAAATGAAGAATATACTAAGACTGCAAGGCAAATAAAATTCATCTGAATGACTTAATTTCTCTTATATCAGTGTAGAAATAAGTTGGATGCTGAGGCTAGATGAATTAGCAGAGGTTATCAGTATACTTGGAGGGCTTCCCAGGTGGCTCAGCAGTAAAAAATCCACCCGCCAATGCAAGAGATGCAGGACACTTGGCTTCCATCCTTGGGCCAGGAAGATCCCCTAGAGGAAGAGATGGCAACCCACTCAAGTATTCTTGCCTGGAAAATGCCATGGAGAGAGGAGCCTAGTGGGCTACAAACTATGGCATTGTACAGAGTCGGACACAAGTCGACTGAGGGACTGAGCAGCGTGCAAGCACACACACACCCATGTACGTGGCTTCTAATGGTCACGAAATAGGCCTGAATTCAAATTTATGTTATTAACATGTATTCTGTAGCTGACTTCTATGCTGGAAATTTCTCATGAAACTGTGTAAATACATACATATATTTGATAAGTTCTGGGAGAAGGCGATGGCAGCCCACTCTAGTTCTCTTGCCTGGAAACTCCTATGGACAGAGGAGCCTGGTAAACTGCAGTCCACGGGGTTGTGAAGAGTCAGACACAACTGAGAGACTTCACTTTCACTTTTCACTTTCATGCATTGGAGAAGGAAATGGCAACCCACTCCAGTGTTCTTGCCTGGAGAATCCCAGGGACGGCAGAACCCGGTGGGCTGCCGTCTATGGGGTGGCACAGAGTCGGACACGACTGAAGTGACTTAGCAGCAGCAGCAGTTCAAGTCAGAGATGCTTCAGAGACATTGGAAGAAAAACATTAACTATTAAAATGAATTTCTTTGGGCCTGAATTCTTTATCTGTAAAATGAAGAGTCTGAACTACTGAACCTTAAAAGTCAAATGTCTTGGCATCCCAGTACACATTGTAATAATTCTGGAAACATTACTGGGTGCCCTCCTCTGTGCCAGGTTCATTACATTGATGCGTTACATAGCAATGTAGTAATCAGTTAGGGAGGGGTGTGACAAGGTAATTTATTTTCCTCACACTAATATCTACTTCAGAATTTCCTAAATCCATATACATCTTATTAGGAAAGCAGGAAGAAAATGTAAACACTTCCCTGAATTGTCATGTTAACTGAACACCCAACACTACATTTTCTTAAGTGGTTTGTTTTACTGAAAACAAAAAGTCTCCCTTTATGTAACTGAATAAAAATATAAAGGAAAACTACCAGGTCCAACTGCCAGCCGAAATTATTAAACTGCCCTCCAGGGACTTTATAATTGCTTTCCTGCTATCAAATTTATTCCTAATAAATACATAGCAATAGGGTACTTTTCTCAATGTGAAGAGCCAAAAATGAACCAAAGAGAAACAAAGTGATACCCCTTTTGTACAATGTATTAGCTAGTCAAAAAGAGTGCTTTTAACCAAGTAGAAAAATAATAATCACAATGTGTCATGCATCTCAGCACTCAAACGTTTGTTCTTTTAACATCTCAACTCCTTTTTTTTGAGTAAGCTTCTTCTGGCTGGGGGCTTCCCTCGTGGCTCAGAGGTTAAAGCGTCTGCCTCCAATGCGGGAGACCCGGCTTCGATCCCTGGGTTGGGAAGATCCCCTGGAGAAGGAAATGGCAATCCACTCCAGTATTCTTGCCTGGAGAATCCCACGGACGGAGAAGCCTAGTAGGTTACACTCCACGGGGTCGCAAAGAGTCGGACACGACTGAGCAACTTCACCTTCACCTTCACCTTCTTCTGGCTG
Source organism: Cephalophus harveyi (assembly GCA_006410635.1). Taxonomy (NCBI): domain Eukaryota; kingdom Metazoa; phylum Chordata; class Mammalia; order Artiodactyla; family Bovidae; genus Cephalophus; species Cephalophus harveyi. The sequence goes on along the minus strand of SJYT01079832.1, from coordinate 397,883 downwards.
AGAAGAGTAAGAACAGCTAACTGTACTTGAGGTGGGAAAGGAAAAAGGATTTCAACAGAAATCTGCTGCTATACTATAAACCAAGGCTCAGCCAAGTCAGCTCTCTTCCTGCTTTCCAACATTACTGCACAGTGGGTTTAGTTAGGTGATTTCAATTAAAAAAAAAAAAACTCCCCTGAAACAAGCTAAAGACAGCAATTATTAGTTACCATGCTTGGATGCAGCTTAGTCACCCCTGACATAAACAACCTCCTTGATCCTCTGCTTCCTTCCTGTTAAAGGTTAGTCTACAACAGCATTTCCCAAGCTGTTTCTGAGAACACTGGTATCAAAGGTTCACCAAAAAAAAAAAAACAGAAAACATTTAACAGAAAACATGTATTATATCTAATTCTTTAAACACATTAGCTCATGTTAACATCCTAATGAAAGAAAAGTAATGTTATCTTCTTGCAACCTCAGAATTTCCAAATTTATTTTGTGACAGAGGTCTTTTTGTTACATAAAATATATACACATATATAAACCTTACTAAATTAGTGTTTGACAAAATATAACTTGGGGAAAAAACAAATCTAAAAGAACTCCAAAATCCTTCTGAAGTCACATTCAATTATTTTTTTATTAATAATATTAATCCAGTAGACTTAATTTGGGTTAATATGCAGAAATAACTGTTGTGCAGAAGACTTTCTCTTTTTTAAATTTATTTTTTAGTTGGAGGAAAATTACTTTACAATGTTGTGCTGGCTTCTGCCATGCGACTAATCAGTCATCATTATACATATATCCGCTCCCTCTTAAGCCTCCCTCCTCTCCTCCCACAGAAGATTTTCTAAGTAAACACACTTATTGAAATAACACTCAACTCTGGAAAATGGGAAGCTGTGAGCGTAAGTAAAGGCAGAGTTAAGGATTCCTGGAATGCTACAGGAATGCTATGTCAAGAAAAAAGATTCACTGATTCCTTTCAATGGCTCAAATATTCTGCTAGAGACCTCCTACAGAGAAATAAGATACATGGTCATTATCATTAAAGTTCTTGTCCATTAAGTGCTAGAAGCAAAATGATTAACATAATGTAAGACATGCAAAGATGAGTGCTCTAAGACAGACATTCACACAGTAAGGTGCAGAGGAGCCACATGCAACTTTCTCAAGTAGAAGACAAATTACTGAACTGCTGGATCCCTTTGGGTACTTCTATGGTTTATACAATTTTATATCAGGGTTACCTCTCCCTTTCAAAATGAGAAAATCTTGGGTATAAGGACAATCTAAGGGAGATGTGAAAATGTGACTGTCAAATGACTATCAGAAGAATCATAAAAAGGAAATCCATTCCATTAGATTGCTAAACTTTTTATTACCTAGCAATTACTATATTAACATCTAACTCAGTAGGAAATGCAAATCAGGTATAATCCCAAAAGGGTTACTCTGTAAGACCAGAAAAACAGGATAGTACCAAATTCATAGCTGTAAAAACACCAATATAACTAGGATAAAAGGAGAGAAGAATTTTATCAACCAGAGGCCTCCCACTCACTCCCTGTCTGGGTATATATGTGTAAACATATTTTTAAAGTGCCAAAACATAGGGAAAAAATTAAGTAGTTTAAATTATTACTATCTGAGCTATTTTCTAGATATTACCAATTTACATAAATATATTTTTAGACCATGAATTTCTAATCATATTAAGAATGCTATGAAAAAGTACCATGGCTCACACTAGATTAATTTTTAATGTAAATTGGTTACTATGTTTATCCCTGAATAGTTCACATTATAAATGGCTCCAAATTGTTGGATTAACGCCACAGACTTTTCATTACATGGTTGGCCATGACACTATTTATTTAAGAAAAAGAAAAAAGGCTTTCCCTAAAATAGTTTCACATTCACACATATTTGTACCTAGGTTCAAAGGCACATATGTAAATTAATATTCACATATATACAAAGTAGTTAAGAGTTTTATTTAAGAATAAATTCAGTTCAGTTCAGTCACATCTGACTCTTTGAGACCCCATGGACTGCAGCATGCCAGGCTTCCCTGTCCATCACCAACTCCTGGAGCTTACTCAACTCATGTCCATCAAGTCGGTGATGTCACCCAGTCATCTCATCTTCTGTCATCCCCTTCTCCTCCCGCCTTCAATCATTCCCGGCATCAGGGTCTTTTCTAATGAGTTGGTTCTTCACATCAGGTGGCCAAAGTATTGGAGCTTCAGCTTCAGCATCAGTCCTTCCAATGAATATTCAGGACTGATTTCCTTTAGGATGGACTGGTTGGATCTCCTTGCAGTCCAAGGGACTTTCAAGAGTCTTCTCCAACACCATGGTTCAAAAGTATCAATTCTTTGGTGCTCAGCTTTTGTTATAGTCCGACTCTCACATCCATACATGACTACTGGAAAAACCACAGCTTTGACTCGACAGACTTTTGTTGGCAAAGTAATGTCTCTGCTTTTTAATATGCTGTCTTAATATGCTGTCTAGGTTAGTCATATCTTTTCTTCCAAGGAACAAGCATCTTTTAATTTCATGGCTGCAGTCACCATCTGCAGTGATTTTGGAGCCCCCCCAAAAGTTTCTCTGTTTCTATTGTTTCCCCATCTATGTGCCATGAAGTAATAACACCAGATACCATGATCTTAGTTTTCTGAATGTTGAGTTTTAAGCCAACTTTTTCACTCTCCTCTTTCACTTTCATCAAGAGGCTCTTTAGCTCCTCTTCACTTTCTGCCATAAGGGTGGTGTCATCTGCATATCTGAGGTTATTGATATTTCTCCCGGCAATCTTGATTCCAGCTTGTGCTTCATCCAGCCCAGCATTTTGCATGATGTACTCTGCATATAAGTTAAATGAGCAGGGTGACAATATACAGCCTTGACGTACTCCTTTCCCGATTTAGAACCAGTCTGTTGTTCCATGTCCAGTTCTAACTGCATATAGATTTCTCAGGAGGCTGGTCAGGTGGTCTGGTAGTCCCACCTCTTTCAGAATTTTCCAGAGTTTGTTGTGATACACAGAGTCAAAGGCTTTGGCATAGTCAATAAAGCAAAAGTAGATGTTTTTCTGGAACTCTCTTTAGCTATTTAAGAATTTTTAGCTATTTGTTTAGTTATTTAAGAAAACTAAAAACACATTTCTTGGCTTGATTAAACAATACTGACAAATGCTAAACCTATGACCGATGAGAAAGATCCCAATAAAATCTGTCCACCCATATTAACCACAAACTCACATGATTATGAGGTAAGTACTCCCATAAACTCGGTCCAGTATTACCAAAGGCTACGTGCTCCTTCAACAGCGTGCCAAGAAAGAAATGCTACTACTACGATATTCAAGACACCATGTAAGAGTTTTTTTTAAAAAAAAAAAAGGGGGCAAGGAAGACAGGAAGGAGGGAAAGAGGAAAAAGAGGGAAGGGAGGGAAGAAGCCACATGGTGGTAAGAGTACAGATCTTTTTAAACTCTTCTACATCTGTCTCCCCAATGGAAATGCTACTTGCCTACATTTGTGCTCTGTTAAAAAACACAATAAAATTATACCACCAAGTTAGACATGCTAATTCACCCACAGAAAGTCATATAACTCTACTTCTCGTGAACAATGTTGTTCAGAAAAAAATATCTATCCCAAGAGGAAAGAATCTTGAATTCTACATCGAGTTGTTTGGATGATTATAAGCTACAAAAGAGAGTTAACTCCAAAAATCTGTAAAAAGAGATCTGGATAAAAATCCAGAGAGGAGTTTTCCACAGCCCTGCTGCTGGGTAAGAAGTTATTAGTTAAGCAGACTCTATAAGGAAGCAGAAGAGCACAGAGAGAGGGAAAAAAAAAACAAAGAATCCAGACAGTTGACGAGTAACAGGCAATGTAAAGTTGGCCAGAAAAATTAGCACTATTGTTTCAGTCTCCCCTATGAGGTGCCTTGGACTAAATTAAACAAATAAGCATCATCATACATCCTTCAACATCAAACTTGAATAATGCAAATTTTATTTAATATTAAAACAGTCTAGTCAGCTGGAAGTCACATTTTTTTACAATTAAAGAACCTCTTGACAGGACAGCCATATTCTAAACTAAGGCATCACTGAAACTCAAAAACATCTGGAAAAAAAAAAAAAAGTCTTGAGTTTTTAAAGGCTAGTGTCATTAAACCTCCACAACTAGATTTCTCATTTCATCTCTCCACTGCGCTGGACAATGGGAAACATTTCAGTAGGTCAAATAGTAGTGGAGGTAATAGGAGGCCTGTAAAGGCAAGAAAACCCCTAAAGATTCCTCAAATCATACCATATTGGAATACATTAAGTCTGCTTATCTCACCCCCACCTATTAATTCAGCACATATCTCTCTATTAGAGAAATCAGAGTTGTTACAAAGGGAGAATGGTGGGGGAAACACCTGGCGAGAAAGCAAAGAGGAGAGAACAACTATAAACTTAACATGTAGCAGGGACCTTAAATACATGATTTTAAACTTCACAGCAGCCCTTGAGGGTAATGTAGAGTTATCACAACTTCTTCAGTTTGGAACCTGAGGGTCAACATGGATAAATGAGATGATGAAAGTCTCAGCTAAAAGTTAAACAGATAAGATTCAAACGCCACAGTTTACGTGTTCTATGTTGTGTCACAGTATACCCAAGTCAGAGGCAGTCAGAACTGCAGAGACATTTCTCTGGCATCTATAGCCGGGGACCAGTCATTCATATACTTCTTTAAGACTTAATTTCTTTGCCTGAGAAATGCAGTTATTCACAACACTGCATATTTTATATAGTATAATAATGAGATTATTTATTGTGATTGCTATTTAGATTCCACAGGCATAAAATAAAGTATTTTGTTTTCCCTAATACTGCTTTCCCCTGAACGGAAAGAAAAAATATTACAGGACACCAGGAGCATTTATAAGAAGCCAACTTCATTACTCTGTGATTTTTAAAATAGAAGCTTTCCTGTCTATAAAACATAATCACTTCTTTCAGCTTCCAGACTCATCTCCAAGGAAGTCTTGACTATAGAGAAGCAACACATCCTGCAGTAAGAAAGAGCTCCTGTGTTGACAACAGAAGGATGAAAAGGAACCCCTCTTTCTTACTTACAGTTCTGATCATCACATAATCATGGTTTGTTTCTTAAAGAAATAGCTAAATACACTCACACCAGGTGTCTCACACTTGCTTGGCATTGAACAAGGAGTTCCAGAGGAACAGAGCGGCTCAGTAGGAGAACGAGAAGATGCAGGCTGGTTCACTGATAACCCTGAAATATCTATTTAATAGGGTGATTGTATGTGCCAGTGTGCCCAGGAGAGTACACAAAATTTCTCAGTACACAAAATATCATATGGTCATTCTACTATTAAAAATGATAAATCATTTTTTTCTTTATTATAAGACAAGGGCCAAGAATAGCAGAATAGGTATTAAAAAAGCAGACACAGAGTCAACACAATGAAAAGGAATTGTTTGTAAGAAATGCTGAAAACATAACGCAAAAGCAATGATCAGTAAGTACAAATTCAAGTCTTTTCACAAACCATATACTATTGCTTATTTTAGTCATTTTCAGCTTAAAAGCAATACAATTAAAAAATATATACAGAATTAAATGGATCACTGTTTTGAGGCAGGGTACCATAGGAGAGTGAACCCACTAACAAAAAAGAGGGAGAGCAATAACCAGTCCATGACTCCTGTTCAGGCTACATTCAAGGTTTGCTCTCCCTAAAGTTGTGGGAATAACCCATAGACAGATATCTTGTATGGAGCTGAATTATCTCTTAAAAATTCATTTATATCAAGAACTTCAGAACATGACCTTATTTAAAAATAGGGTCTTTCAGATAGAATTATTTAAGAGAAGATCATACTCTATTAGGGCGGGCCCTCAATCCAATGACTGGTGTCCTTACAAGAAGATGCAAGGACAAAAGATACAGGGACAAAGGCCATGTGACAACAAAGGTAAAGACTGATATGATGCAACCACAAGGCAAGGAATGCAGACTGCCAAGAGCCACCAGAAGCTAAGAGGAGGCAAAGAAGGGATCTCTCCTCGTAGGTGGCATTGCCCTGCCAACACCTTAATCTCAAAGTGCAGCCTTCAGAACTGTGAGAGCATCAAGCTCTATTGTTTTATGCCACCATGTCTGTAGGGATTTGTAACAGCAGCCCTACAGAAACGAATCCACACTTTTTGTCAAAGTAACCATTATCATCTTTTAAGATTTTACCACTTAAACAATGTCCAAAGGATTATAAACAGTGGTCCATGGACGGGGCAACACTTGCACTACGCACCCCCAAAAAGGAAAAGCTCTCCTGCCCACCCTGCAACCCTGAGCCTGTGAACACAGAGTCAGAGCTGAGCAGCCCTCCTCCATGGGGTGGAGGGGCATTAAACAAGTTGTACCTCATCCTTCTTCTCCTGAATGCGTCGTCTCTCTGCCTCAATAGCCAGCTTCTCCTGAATCTCCTGAGCAATTTCACAGTCTTGCTGTTCACTGAAAAACAAAGGAGTAAACAACATGAATGGAGAACACAAGGAATGATTTTTCTAACCACAACACAATTTACTGAATACTCACTATGAGCCAGGGCATATTTTTATCTCACTTGATTCTTACAATAATGATGCAAAGAGGTCAGTACCGTCACATCCAATAGCTAGAAAAACTTGAGGCCCAGAGTAGTAAAATCACTTCCCTAAGGTCACAGAGAAAATAAGTGGTAGGATCAGAATGTGATCCCCAGATACTATAATGGAAAGCTCCAGGCCTTTTCTGTATGATCATATCCCAGGTTTAATTCCTGGGTCGGGAAGATCCCCTAGAGAAAGAAATGGCAACCCACTTCACTATTCTTGCCTGGAGAACTCCATGGACAATGGAGCCTAGAAGTCTACAGTCTGTGGGCTTCCCAAGAGTCAGACATGACTTAATGACTAAACCACCACCACAGTCCCTCAAGATTCTGCAAAGGAGATGTACACTATGAGAGTAAGATCCACAAATATCCAAGGATGCACAAAGTACACATAAACAAAGAAAGAGTGAGTTCACTAAAATGTCAGTAACACTGTGGTCACTTAGAGGTGGTGGTATGACTTCAAAACAATTTTTATAAATTTTTAATTAAGTACTTTTCAGTTTCGATAAAACTTTAAAAATGGGGGGTTGCCAGGAGAAACCTCTGTGGCTGATGCCAGTTTTCTTAACACTCAGGCCACTAAGGCAACCAAAGGTTGTAATACTGCTGCTACCATAGTTTTGTTTTGTATTGGCATTTGTGCATTCAAAAAAGACTCACACAACGTGTGCCGTCATCCAGGCACCATGCTCAACACTAAGGACACAAAACTAAATAAATCTCCATCCTGTGCACAGAACCCCACAATATACTTTGGTGGGAGAAACCAGACACATCATTTTGTGGGGAGAAACACTTTCTTTCAAACAGCACAAATGAAATAGCAGTTTCATCAAGAAATGGGGTTTGGATATCATGGAGATGGTCTTTTGGTTTCAGGTTTCAGGAACAGTCAGACTAGACTAAGTTGCATTAGTTGTGTCCAACTCTTTGCAACCATATGAAATGTAGCCCACCAGGCTCCTCTGTCCATGGGATTCTACAGGCAAGAATACTGGACTGGGTTGCCATGACCTCCTCCAGGGGATCTTCCTAAACCCAGGAAAAGTTAACAGGCAGCTTTTAACTCTATAGAGTGTGATAATGCTGGGGAGCCACTGTTTACATGGCCCTTACAACCTTTAGTTGTTACCTAAAGAGATATACATATGCTTAGAGCTTATTATCTAAAAGATGCTGGAACAAAACTACAGTTGTGGCTTATACGTGCAGTTCACTTGCTAAACCAATATTCCCTTTGATTCTTGCCCTGCCAGTTGAACTTAAAGAGTATTCAAAGAATCTAGTCTTGGTTGTATACTCCCTGTTTGAAAGCAGCCTTTTGTACCTGAAAAGTGTTAGGGGTGGGGGTGGCGGCAATATCCTAACTTCTCTGGAGGAATAGAAATCCACCCATTCTATTCTAACCAAAGTGAGGGTATGAATACTATCCTTGTTTGTATAAGGAAATGGTCTTTTTCAACATGTTTGGAAATAGACAGTTGGAGATGAAAGCAGACGGGTGCACATACAGGGATGTGTATGTACATGTAGAATGTGCACATCAGACAGGAAGCGGGGAAGGGAACATGTGAGAGAGAGCGCAGGCCGGAAGTGGAAATTGCAAGCTTTTTTAGTCACTAGCAGGAAAATTACTGGACAAGATACCTGGAGACCTGACTTCCGGTCCTGCCACTATTAACCAGTGAATCATGCCCTCTCATGTCGTCTTATTAGCTACAAAAGTTTTAGGATTTAATGACTTCATGTTACAGATATAATATTATAGGGTTCTGAACCATTCAAACCACAGAATTGAAAATAAAAATCTACTCATTTATTATTTCTATATCCTCTTTTCATTCACTCACTTTTTTGACCTTACCAAAAAGTATTTATTAATCTAGTTTTAAAATACAGAATTCTTCATGAATTTGCATGTCACTTTGGCAAGTGCTCAGAGTTTTTTTCCCTGAGTCCCTTAAAAACAATGGCTATGTTTTATTCATGTGTGTGTTCTCTAGTGCCTTTCATGGTTGAAAGGGTTATTTAGCAAGAGCCAATAAGAATGTTTATGAACAAAATAAGAAAACTGAATAAAACAATGAATAAAGTCCTCTCTGCAAACAGCAGAAGAGAAAAACCCTTCCTCAAAGGTGGCAAAGGTAATAGGCTCTCTCGTTTATTTAAATAAGACAAATAAAGTAAATAGAAGGGTCCCTTCACTTCTTCTTTACTCCTTCCTCCTCAAAATGATTTTGGAGTTAAGTCTACCACTACAGATTGAAGTATAGGAACCTCTCTCAAAGAAGAGATGTATTCTGTGAGCTTTCAAAACATTAAAAAAGAAGTTTAAATAGTCTTTATGATGGAAGAGACCTTAGACCTGATCTCTCTATTTAGGAGGAGATGGAGAAATAATTTTGGTCAGACACTGAGTTATGATGAGAACAGAGGGTACAATTCAGAACTTTCCAAAAGATTCTGCCTCTATATAAAAAGCAAGGGGTTCTCGACTTCCCTGGCAGTCTAGTGGTTAGAACTTGGCACTTTTACTGCTATAGCATGGGTTTGATCCCTCAAGGAACTAAAATCCCACAAGTCAAGTGGCATGCCCCTCCCCCTAAAAGGCAAGGGGTTCAAGGAAAATAAGAGCAACAAACATTACTAGGAAATAGTAAAGGAATCCAGTAGACTTCAGAAAGTTCTGTGACATCCAGTATTTTGCTAGATTCCCCCCAAAACCACAGGAGGCAGAGGAGACAGAGATCATTTCCCCAGTGTACAGTTAAGGAAAAGTGAGACACAGAGCTGGACCAACTGGCTCAAAGCCATCAGTGAAAAGTGTTAAGTCCTAACAGAAACTGCATGCCCCAAAACCTAGAAAGGAATTCCAACAACAAAGACAATTTTTTTTTAATAAAAAAAAAACTATGGGATCGTCACTGTAGGATTTATAATCTAATAGTGAAAGGAATCAAAGGGACAGACAGAAAGTCCTCTTCCCTGAAAACCAGCACAATGCTCTCCCACTCCCCAAGTCCTCACAGGTCTTTATAGCGCTTCTGCAGCTGAGCCTGGGCTTTCAGATCTTCCTCTTGAAGCTGCTTAGCCACCTGCAGATCATGCTGGACCAAACGGTTCCGCTGAACATTCGATGCCAAATGATGCTCAACTGGACAGGAAGATTGGAGAGAGGAATTACAATGCTTTGGCTTATTCGTAATAAACTTTTAAGAATAAACTGAAGAAGAGCCTTTCAATTAAAAAGAACTTCACAGCCATCATTGCCAGGTATACATACTCTCAGTAATGCTGCATAATATGCAGCATAGGAGTTGGCATTTCCATCTTTTCATTAAGGAAAAAGAGAATCAGAAAGGTTAAGTCATGTGTATTTGGTCATCAGTGGCAATGCCTAAACTTCTACTCAAACCATCTAAAGCCAGGGCTGGTGCTCCTCCTGCTCCACAAGTTGCCACTTCATTTAAAAACTACATTTTTCAACACTTGATTTTTATACTGACACACAAATTAAAAGTTCACATATATGTACTTTTTTATAACACATATAACTTAGATTTACTTTTCATAATTACCTACATAAATATTCAGAAAACCCTACAATCTACATACCAATAGGTATGTTTACCAATTGGTATCTTTACCAATCTAGATAAAGGTATTTGGACTCCTATTCTTATGCCAGCCTTCTACATACTCCTGATCCCCATATAACCACTGTATCCCTCCTACAGCATTAAAGCAAAGGAAATGGCTCAAGTCCCTCTCTCCCTCCGATACACCCAACAGTCTCCTCATCCCCAGCAGCTGTCTCCCTTCAAAACACCGAGAAGTGTATTCTTCACCGAGGTGTCACCTGCCTAGACAGATCCCTTGGGATGTTGGGTGGTGCAGCCTGATGCCTCTGTCTTCTCCCCGCCTCACCCTAAGAAATCTGCCTCAAGGCTACCACTGAAAAAGAAAACTGGAGGAGCTTGCAGGGGGCTATTACTCACTTTCTTGTTCCTGCAGGCTGTGGGCCAAGGTGTGGTCCTCCAGGACAGCAAAATCTCGGCACACTGCAGAGGACGAGGGAGAAGGGCAGACAGGAAAGCTCATTAGTAGCCCTTCAACATAAAAAGAAAAAGGCTTTGTTCTTTGTTCAGGACTTCAAAGAATCCATTCTAATACTTCAGGATGATCAACTTTATAACTGGCAATGTACAAAAGAGTAATTAGTTGGTAAGAAGTCTTCATTCACACAAATCCAGATACTATCTGCTCAATGCCAAGTACAGGTGTACAACAAAGTAACAAAATAATGGTGAGATCCTGGCCTAAGGATGAGGTCCAGAAATTCTAATCCATGTCTATAAAGGGAGGGCAAGTACTGCTGTGACAGTAAAAGAGTTAAGAATGTTTTACATATTGCAGCTGAGAAAACTCTGAGTTTTTGCATGGTCAGAAGGATTAAAGGAAATCTGGCCTATGCCTCAGTGATCCCAGGTGACGCAGTGATAAAGAACCTGTCTGCCAATGCAGGAAATGCAAGAGAGGAGGGTTTGATCCCTGGATCAGGAAGATCCCTTGGAGCAGGAAATGGCAACCCACTCCAATATTCTTGCCTGGGAAATCCCCTGGACAGAGAAGCCTGGCAGGCTACATACAATCCATGGGATCACAAACAGTCAGACACGACAGAACAACTGAACATGAGCATATACACACACACATACACACACAGCTTATGCCTCAGCCATCTGCGGTTCAGCAGATCCTCTCCCAGAGACTTACATTTATCCTGATCCTCTCAGGGAAAAACACACCTTTATTAGCCCCTCAGGCCAAGAACAGATCTCTACTTAAAATGTAGTCACATTCAGTGGGTCTACACTCTCACACATGAGTTAGAACTGGTTCTCTAGGTTTCTCTAAATGTAGAGATATCTAAAAAGAATCCGCAAACCAAAAGACAGTAGGAACCTTGGAACTAAGCATCTGCCGCTAACTGCCTCCACCTGGACAGCCACGCAGAGTATTTCCTGGACTATTTTTTTAGACACCAATACGAACAGATGGTCTTAAAGGTTCATTCCACCCAAACTGTAATTTAAACTGTTTCTTAAAGCAAACATACACATGAAGGACTCTTGTCATGAAAAATACTGTTCTGTTTAAGGACATGTACCTCACATTAAAGAGCAAAGTTCCCAAAGCCTCTGATGCCTGCCATGCGTAAAACTCAGGAACCTGTCCTCCAGGAATTTTACGAGAGTTTACAGATTTTTTTCCTGCAGCTCTGGTTTTGTCTGTGAGGACATTTAATTAAAACAGAATGCAGAAATATTCCTTTGCCATTCTTAGCACTTATGAACGTTCACATCCACATTCAAACAGCCCTGCCCCTCATTGAGAGATAGTGAAACAAAAAAGCAGGCAGAGCTTGGAGACATCAGATTACTCTGAAAAGGCTTTATGATGGAAAGTCATTTCTGTCTCAAAATCATATTAAACCAAATATGACCTGCTGACCCCTGGCTCAAATGCAACCTCAAAACCAGCAATTTCAATAGAAAGTCCTGTTCTTTCACACCAGATATATTCTCATAAAATTTTAATAACTGAGGCCCAGGTCAAAGTTCTCCCATATTTCACAGAATGAACCTACTTTTAAGAAGAGCTAGTTAAACCTTCTGTTTAATAGGTGAGGAAATGAGGCCCACAAGGAAGAAAGGACTTATCAAGGATTTATACAGGGAGACCTGGCGTGCTGCAATTCATGGGGTCGCAAAGAGTCAGACACAACTGAGCAACTGAACTGAACTGAACACAGACTGTTGGTGGCAGGGGTGGAAGTCAGTTTTTGGGCAAGCAAGAATTCCTTCTGTTCTTGACACCATGACAGCCCTCCTGGACTCATGGTAGACCACAGTCAGGACAGACTGAAAGGAGATACAAGGACTAACATGCTTTCTCTAAAACACTTAGCTATTAATAATTAACATCAATTAATTAAATGGCTAGACATGCATGGATTTAATTCATAGAAAACAAATATTCAGAATGAGTTAGCCAAAATGAATGTAATCAAACTTCTTGCAAAAGAATGCTATTGTAATATGAGCGCTCAGTTGCTCAGTTGTGTCCGACTCTTTGTGACCCCATAGACTGTAGCCCGCTAGACTCCTCTGTCCATGGGATTTTCCAGGCAAGAATACTGGAGTGGACTGCCATTTCCTCCTCCAGGGGATCTTCCTGACCCAGGGATTGAACCCACATCTGTGTCTACTGCACTGCAGGTGGTTTCTTTACCAATGAGTCACACTACCTTACTATCTGAAGCACATTTATTAAGCTACAAAAGCTTTTATTACTTGCAAACTAAAGGCAGTATTAATTTTAGATTAAGACTAATTTTTTAGATTAATCTTAAACTAATGTTTTTCAAACCATGGATGGCAACCTATTATTAGATTATAAAAGCAATTTATTGAGCCTGGGACAAGCATTTCAGAATGAACAACCTAGAAAATAGAGTATATCACACACAGTAGAGGAAACTATGGTTTGGAGAAATTTTTTTCAGTTTTACATACACATACATGCGTATGCGACATGCATTAGGCCACAATGTAAAAAATTATCATTCTACAATTACATTCAAAAAGGTTTAAAAGCCACTTCAATTTATGTTATTAGGGCAAAAAGTTATGTCAAAAAAATATATTTCCTATGCTTTTAATATTATGCTGAATAAAATAAAAATTATAAAATTAGTGCAGTTTTCATGTGGATAACCATGTGAAGAAGTCAGCATGACATTAAAAATATGTTTATGGATACATATACCTGTAGCAAAAATATAAGCTTTTAATATTTGGTAGTGATATAACTGAGGTGAGAACAGCGGTGACCCCTAGAGACACAAGTACATGAGCAAGTGTGCCTTTAACACATACCCTGTTCCACTGCTTTACAAACAGAGAAGACTGAAGCAAATAAGGCAAAATATTAACATCTATTAAATTCAGGTGGTAGGTTCCTGGGTTTTTTATGGTATATTTTATATATATTTATTTTCTATGTTTTCTGTACTTTTTGTAATGTTTTATATATATCACACTTAAATTCTACAACTAAAATTGTTAATATAAAAACAATATAAAAACTTATAAAATTCACATCTTTTATTTCAGTAGCAGCTGCTGCTGCTGCTGCTAAGTCGCTTTAGTCGTGTCCAACTCTGTGTGACCCCACAGACGGCAGCCCATTGGGCTCTGCCATCCCTGGGATTCTCCAGGCAAGAACACTGGAGTGGGTTGCCATTTCCTTCTCCAGTGCATGAAAGTGAAAAGTGAAAGTGAAGTCGCTCAGTCAGGTCTGACTCAGCGACCCCATGGACTGCAGCCCACCAGGCTCCCCCGTCCATGGGAGTTTCCAGGCAAGAGTACTGGTGTGGGATGCCACTGCCTTCTCCATTCAGTAGCAGCACATACTGCTAAACCATAAACATGATGACATCACTGACATATCATAATAAGCCAAGGAATTTATGAACTTATGATTAACTTAATAATGACTCCTGTCAATCACTTCTTAATGTCTAAAAAGTAAGGTTGAAATATATTCAATTATTATTATTTGACCTTCAGTCTTATTACAGTAGAGGCTGAACTGGTACCCACAAAATATGGGTACGGCCTGAGCTAGAAAAGAACCTAGAAGATCTTCCATGACTACAAAAATGTACACACATCCCTAACTGCATGAGGCTATACTGCAATACACACAGAGTTAGCCTCTAAGGTTTACTAAAAACTTCCAAATCATCATCTCATTTATACTGAACTATTACTTGCTTAATCCATAATTTCTTATACATCCTCCCTAGTCCCTTTCAAAATCAGCCTCTGCAGTCTTTGCATTGCTACTCTAATGCAAGATGGGGAAGTTACACAACCAGCCACTTTTGTGAATCAGTAACCAGGTTGGGAATTACAGAAAACACTTCTCAGTCTGGACAAGTTCAGACAAGATCTTTGCTCCTCCTCTAATCTACTTTGAAGCAAACAGCTAGGAACTGTACTGAGAATAAAGAGCATCAACTTATCTGACTGCTTCCCTGCAGGCACATTTAAGAGGAACCACTGGTCCGTGGGCTTTTATCCTCCCTATTCTCAAACTTTTCCCTGCCATGTACATTCTCATTCACCCTCATCTCAGGCTATCTTTTGTGCCACGAATAGCCAACCGCATCATTCTCCATTCTCATCCAACCCTGCAGTCTCTACATATTGCACCCAATTAGTGCTGGATGTAGCATAAAGTAAAACTTCAGGAGATGGAGATGCTCATTAACAGGAAAAAAAGGAAGAAAAACTGGCCAAAAAAAGTCAGAGTTCCATAGACAAAGGATGAAGACAATATGTTATGAATAGAAAGAATTAAGCTCTGTTTTTGAGGACAGCATCATAGAGGCTTGTAAAATTATCCAGACATTCAAATAAAAACTAGAAACCTCTTCCTTTCCCATGAAAAGAACAGAGTTTTAGTGATTTTTAAAATTCAGATATGTACATATATACAGTGGAACAGTTTACATAAAAGCAAGCAAGTCTCATAAATGGGAAGTAAGATTTATAGATCTCCCACCTATTTTCCTCAGAAAGAAAGATGATTCTCACTCATCTGTGGATCCCCTTAAATAAATAAATGGCCCAGTATTCACCGAGGTAACACAGTTATTCAACAAACATTTGCTGAATTCTTTTATTAGAAGGGTTAGGTCATTTACAAGTCCTCAAGGAGGTGGAAGTGACAGGTTAACAGACAAAAAAATAAATTTGATAAAGATTATAAAAACCTATTGGAGAAAGGGATGGCAACCCACTCCAGTATTCTTGCCTGGACAATCCCATGGACAGAGGAGCTTGGTGGGCTGCAGTCCATGGGGTCACAAAGAGTCAAACATGATTAAGTGATGCAAACACACATGAAAACCTATAGAAAATTCTTTGGAGGCAAAAAAATGGAGCAGTTATGCTTGTTATGAAGGGGGGTGAGGGGGAGGGACAGGTGCAAGGAGTGGGGGTGACCTGCAGAGCTGTATGAGGAAACCTTAAAGTAGCTAACATACAAAGCCAATGTCAAAGAAAGGTTTAAGTGGTAAGCATTCTTAGCAGAGGGACCATTTAACTATACCAACTAAAAGAGGAGTAAAGAAATCATTCCCCTTTGTCTTTTTTTTACCCACATTGCAAACATTCTGAAAATACAATTGATATGACTCAATCTTAACAAGTTTCCTCCCACATAAAAATGCCTAGATTAGTAAAACATTCACTAAAAACTATTATCTTTCAACTGTCAGTATTACCTTTTAGGTTCTGGTATAATTTTGTGAATTATTCTATTTTAGTGTAAATGCTATTAGCAGCAGATGGAATATATACTCAATACTGAGAGCTGGGTTTAGGCTTGCTTTCCTTTTTTCTGTACACATGGACACACATTCTATGCATGGGGAAGATGTTTTGTCTTGAAAAGTTTGGTAATAACAGTCAACTACAATTGACATTGATAGAGTACTTTGGGGATTACAATGCACTTTCACACCTACTTCTCCTAACCTTCTGAAGATAGAGGTTTTGTCAGTATCCTCACTTTATTTATGAGGAAACTAAGGTTAAGAGAAATAAAGTGTCTTGACCAAAATAACACAACAAATGAGCAAATGAATTGGAAACCAAACTGAACTATTCTCGCCTCAAATACTTCTGTTCAAAGAACTCGTAGAAGAAATGGGTCTGTATTTAAGTATGTCAGAAAAGAGTGGTGTTATTAAATACTAATTAAGATAAGACAATTATGAGTTAGGTTCTTTGAAATTGAGGACAAAATAAAATTCAGGTCAGAAGGTGGATTCCAAGTCTTAAAATAGAGCAATAAAAATGGGACATAGTTTATCTCACTAACAATCACAGTTGGCCTATGTTCACTTTTGAAAAGCAAGGACAAAAAAAAAAAAAAAAAAAATTCCTGTCATTTGTACAGTGCTTCACAGATGACCTATAAGAAAAACCCTAGGTAGTAACTGCAGTGGGAAATTCCAAGGAAAATCTCCCTTTGGGATCTAAAAACTTTCCCCCATCTCCATCCAAAAATCAATGGCTTTCCTTTCCTTTGGTAAGACAGTATTAATGAATTCAGACTAATGTGTCTAACAGTTGTTAAAGACAATTTTAACTGAGAAATGATAGCATATGTAAATCGCTAAGTTCTTGTTCACTGCCCTACAAGAGAAATGTTTCTAAACCATTAAAGAAGAGTCTCTTCTCTATATTTAAAGTTTTAATAAAACTGCCTCCGTAGAAGAGAAATGGGATGCAGGTAAACTGTGAACAGACCTCATCCTAACGCCAAATCTTCCATATTCTCAATCCCAGCAAAGTTTATGTATATATAGGTAGTGAGGTGACAGCGACATCACCACCACTGAAACCAACTCCAAAACCAACCTCCATCCATCCCCACCGCCATCAGCTTCTTAGAGATGCTCAGCTTTGTCTCTTAATGAAAACACTCTCCTAACCACTCGCCCCGATTATGAGCCCCCAAATAACCCCAAAATTAGGAGCCTCAAAATAATGCTGAGTCCCTTGGTGACTCTGAAAAGTGAAATTTCCCACTTTCAGGTAGAAAGCTGAAAACAACTAGAATAATATCTAAACTATGCTTGAGCAATTGATTTTTTAGGGATAAACGGTAACTGAAACCTTTGATCCTTCTCTGACTTTTAGTGTTTCTAATTTCCATCTTGTGGTAATGAACAAAACTGAGGTACAGTATGACAGAGAGAACACAGTGGCACCTAATTTTGGCTGATGTTAACAGCACAGCTGCTCCATTTTCATTTACTTTGTTCCTGGTCAAAAGTAGCCAGTGGAAGGAAGTGTTACTTTTCTGATCTCAAGTCTCCAAATCCCCTGTTGTTTCCAATTTACTAAGGTTACTCCATCTGTCTGGGAGACAGAGGATCCTTCTCAGCAGAAATCTATAAAATATGGTAATTAAATCAGACCCACCTTCCTGTACTTACTATCCGTGGTATAATTACCCCTACTTACTAAACTACCCACAAAGTACATAGAGATTTCTGCAATTCCTTTGTGAAAGGCAAAGATTTTCATTCCACATTTTGTACAACTGATCAGGGCATCAAGTATCACTAACCAATGTTTCAATTGTTTGGGGATTTTTACGGTTATTGGTTTTGGTTTGAGTTTTTCTTGGTTGGTCAGTGTGGGTGTGAAACACACAGAACAGGAGAGCCATACAAGTCTGAGGGGAATTCAGTGACCACTATATATATGGTGGGGGTAAGGACCCTTTCCTTTCTGCCTGTGGCACCTTTCCACTCTCTAAAAAATTCATAATCAACCTTCAGAAAAACTTCATTCAAACGTCACCTCTTTATGAACCCAATCCTATAAGACATACAACCAAAACCATCACAACTGACACTTTACAAAAGCCAGGAGATTTACTTATGCTCTTTTCCCCAATGATTTCATAACATGCAATAAACATAATACTAGAGGACTAATCATATTATGGCTGGATGGCATCACGGACTCGACGGACGTGAGTCTGAGTGATCTCCGGGAGATGGTGATGGACAGGGAGGCCTGGCGTGCTGCGATTCATGGGGTCGCAAAGAGTCGGACACGACTAAGCGACTGAACTGAACTGAATCATAATTATAAATACATGTATTAATTTGTTTCCCCAGCAAACATTCAAGACCCTGAAAGGCAGAAAAAAAATCTTATGATCTTCTTGCTAACGTTTATCCCAGTGCCTAGGATGATAATTTTCTGATAAATCCCTATAGAAAGGATGGATCCTGAGAAAAATGACTAGTGTAAATGACGTGCCATGAAATTCTGTATTTTTTGGAAGTATGATCCATCCTGATTCTCCACCAAAACAAAGCTAAGGAGCTTCACATATACCCACACATCCATCCTGATTCTCCACCAAAACAAAGCTAAGAAGCTTCACATATACCCACAAAGCCTTAAGTGACAGTAAAGGGTTTCTGTTCCCAACATCCAGATTTCAGATGTATTATAATGGAAAGGATAATGACTTGACAGGCTCCTAGAATACCTAGAAAAATTGTACACTCAGGAAGGTGGTTAATTGTTGGTTCCTTTAAATGACAATTAAGCACGTCACTCAATAAGGCTCTGCAAGTTGGGATAACACGCCAAGAATCACATAGTTAAATATGTGGCACTTTCAGATTAGACCTCAAGGCCACGAAAAATGTGTATACATGAGGACATGTTTGTTAGCCTAAACAACCTGACAGGGTGCATAGGCTGTACATAGTGTTTTGAAGCAGAACACTCTGTGCACTAAAGAGCTGGCATGGATTTTCAGAATCTGGAGCTAATCCCCTGAGTTGTTCGTTTGAAAAAACTGTCTCATGTCCTCAGAAGTCCTCTACAATTGTGCTCACCCGCTCAGCCGTGTCCAACTCTTTGTGACCCAAGGACTGCAACCTGCCAGGCTCCTCTGTCCATGGGATTTTCCAGCCAAGAATACTGGAGCTGCAGGCTGCTTAACAGTCCTGAAGATTCGAAAATGTTAATAAATTAAGTATAAGGTGAATGGAAAACGAGTCAAAATTGACAGAGACAAAAAAAAAAAAAAAAAGAGGGGGTAGAGGGGGAGTCTTAAGAAATCTAGTAACAGAAAGATGTTTTCAATATTAATTATCCTTCTATAAACATTACAGAAAGACAGAAAGCTACCCTTTTTTATAAAAAAAAAAAACACAAAGACCAGAACAGTGTAACTCAAGATTTTCTGCAAAGCTCCACCAAATATCTGATCTACAAAGTCACCACCTTGGTCAGAAATTCACAATGTCTTAGAATATCAAGAGGCTTTAATCTCCTCAAAATATCACTGAAAACAATAAAGTTCCTGGATGATAGGTTGAGGTTCCCAAGTTTCCTCAAATATTTCTAAATGTCAGTCACTGTTCATAAAAAGGTGCTGACTGATTCATCACTTTCTTAAAATTATAGAAACCAAGTATCAGAAAGAGTGTGAGTAGCTGCCATGTCCAACTTTATCCTGTCCAAATAATCATTTGGACTCCTCCTAAATATTTAACCACAGGAAGCCCACTTCCTTTCCATATAGCTTTCAAACAACTACAAAATTGTCTGTGGAAGGACTTTCCTGCTAGTCTACAGATATCATTCCCTGGTCCTAGTTTCAGCCTCAGAGCACTCACCTTTTCCTAGAATGCATGCAGATGCTTTGTACAAACCACTGGCACTCAGAAGTCTGTTATTTTGCATACACGCTAGATGACTATTCACGTGGCATATTACATGAGCTATGCCCAAGTGAAGGAAGTCCTGAAGGTACTAGACAAAATAAGGGCAGAGCCCAAGGCAGATCTCTGAGCCTCTGTCTAGTATATGCCCATACTACAGAGCAGGG
The DNA here is from genome assembly GCA_006410635.1 of Cephalophus harveyi. Taxonomy (NCBI): domain Eukaryota; kingdom Metazoa; phylum Chordata; class Mammalia; order Artiodactyla; family Bovidae; genus Cephalophus; species Cephalophus harveyi. The sequence goes on along the minus strand of SJYT01079832.1, from coordinate 377,698 downwards.
GGCTTCCCAGACGGCTCAGCGGTAAAGAATGTGCCTGCCAATGGAGGAGACGCGGGTTTGATCCCTGGGTTGGGAAGAACCCCTGGAGTAGGAAATGGCAACCCACTCCAGTATCCTTGCTTGGGAAATCCTATGTACAGAGGAGCCTGGCAGGTTACAGTTCACAGCGTCGCAAAAAGTCACACATGACTGAGCACACAGGTACGCTACAGTGTACACGGACTATGGTTGAAATATTTGGTTTTTCAAGTTAAATTTCATTTAGAAAATACTAAAAAGAATAAACATCAAAGTCCTAACACTCATTATGTACTGTAGGACTATCATGTAGCTTATTTTTCTTCTAAAACGTATTTATATTTTATTTTCTAATTTATCTATCATGAAATGGAATCTTATTATTCATAATCCATTTCATAGTATTTTATAACATTTTATAATAAAAAGATAGAGATGTTTTTAATCCTATTTAAGTATCTAAATGGTGAAGCAGCAAATATTTACTAGAGGAAAAAATGAGTTGCAGTAGCAATGTTTATTTACTCAATTTAATTATTTAATACTGTTTCCTTAAGATTAGAGAATAAGTTTTTTTGTTTTTTTTTAAGGAAAAAAGTATGCTAACAAAAACAAAGTCTATGTGAGGCCCCAAATTTGTATCTGATCTTCCTGAGAACCAAAGCAATCAGGAAAATATGAAAAGATGCTCAGTTCTCATTATCAAAAAGGAGAAAAAAACACCAGTTCCTGACTGAAGAGAAATGCTTTACTAGCACCAAAAATGAAAGCAAGGTCAGTCAGCACACTGGAACTTTAGTAGCAAACATTAAGTTATATAATAGACTCATATACAGTTTGAGTTTTAAACCTGTGTTTACATATATACAGACATACACACACGGCTTCAATTAAAAGCACAAACTTGAGCTCAGTAAATAGATGTTAAAAAAGCAGAATAAGTGATTTAATCCAAACATTTAACTGATGCAATTTATCAAAATAGGTTCCTGAGTTTCTCTCTGCCCCCTTCAACCTCCCCCAATTCAAAGTTAAATGAAAACCTCAGTAACCCAAACCACTTGTTTGGCAAGGAGATATATTATAGCTAACCACAGACACACTAGATTGCAGGCAAGTGGGTTTGAAAATGCTGAGATAATATGTCCTCAAATCAGAAGCACTACTTTAATATCACAAACCATCTACATCATTATCAGAGACCACAGAGTAACTGGGTAGCTTATTGGAAAAGTGAAAATGGCTGAGTCAGAAATTTCAATATGACAGGGAGAAAGATTGGCGATGAGAAAAATACCGAAAAAAAGTTCAATGAAAACAGGGAAGGAGGTAGCAGTGTGAAAACACAGCAAATTTTACTTATCCCGGTAAAACTGTTGGACAGAGGGAAGACTTTCCATTAGGAAATATCTGACTCAAGTTACCATAAATGATTACAAAAAAAAAAAAACCCCACAAAGTACCTCACAAGCTTCCTGGGCTACAGGCATAAACTTTATGGAATGGTGCTCTGAAGCCAAACCTCTCTGTATTGGCAGTAACAAAATAAAAAAGTTACCCAAGAAAAGTTACAACTCTCCAAAACCCCAAGTCAGGAGGCGTTCACAGGGCCCAGCATCAGATGGAACAGGTATTAGAAAAGATTTCCTTAAACTGAACCAATTCTGTATGTTCTATCCATCCATTATTCTATCCACTAGGGTCAGAAAAAAAATTGTTTTCACATTGTTTATGGCAGCTACTAGTCACATATAGCTATCTATTTAAATCGACTAAAATTAAATAATAAAAATCCAATTCCTCAGTCTCACTAGCCACACTTTCAGTGCTAAATACATATAGGACTGGTGCTTACCATTTGGGACAGTGAGAAATACAGAGTACTTCCATCACCATGGAAGATTTGTTGGACAACACTGCTCTGAACAATAATCACAGTATAATAGAAAGGACAGTATCCGTTTAGACAACCAGACCACTCAGCAGCATTTAAAACCATTTTAATCGTGTGCGTGACTGTGTGTGTGTGTGTGTGTGTGTGTGTGTGTGTGTACGAGAGCAAGAGAGAGAGAATGCATGCTTATGTTTTAACCAACAGATATAACTCACTTTGCCAGTATGGGCAATCAATGATCCTAAATGTATTTCTAGTCTTATAGTAGCTACTGATTTAATTTTAAAGTGTTTTATGCTTCTTTTCCTCAGCCTTAACGTGATGGTAGTTTTGCTAACCTCAGCCACATGAAAAGAAAAAGAGATTTTCTACATTTATCAAGTAATCACTACACAGATATAGTCACAGAAACAAAGTGAACAAATATCCTCTTGGAAAGGAAAGTGAGCTGTTAATTCAATACAGATACAGTAATTTGATTCTGTGAAACACAACCGCTACTGAATAAACCTATCAGATCTCTAATACCTTACTGATTATTCATTGAAGAATGCTGGATTCTCATTAGCAAAAAAACACATTTGTGAATTTCAACTGTCTTATAAAATTAAATTAATCATAACCAGAGAAGACTTCTCCTAAATTTACTGTCTTTGGTGGCCTTCTTAAAGAACAATTACATTTTACTTGGGTGCTTCACTTTAGAACAATTCAGGAAAATATGAATTTACAAAGCAGCTAATTACTGTGTACATTACATAAAAATGATTTAAAAAGGAGCACTCCTGCTTTAAAATGATTCAGCTGATTTCCAAATAGATTTATAAAAATTTCATATTTAAACATAAAAAAGATGACTATCAAATTACACTTAGGAAAATATGAATCTCTTAAACAGTGTTTTCTGTAGTGCACTGCATAGAGTCCTGGTAAGGAGATATTCAGTGAATACCTGCTGCATACACTTGCACTTTAACCAAGACTATGCTTACTTAGATTCTAATCCTAGCTCTAACATTCACTAGATGAATAATCTCAAATAAATTAATATCACTTACATTTGCTCACCTGTAATATGAGTAATAATAACCATTATAGTACTTAAGCATCAGAGGAAATTTGTATTTTTTTACATTTTTTTCAATTGGTGGAAAATTGCCATACAATGTTGTGTCAGTTTCTTTAAAAAAAAAAAAGTACTCACAAACTATTCCAACAGAGATAAACCTTTTATGTAGAAAACAACAGACCACTGATGACTACAGGGGTCTTCAAAAGGGTAAAATACCCCTAGATAAGCCGTGGCAGACAACTTTTTCAAAGCAGTTTTCCACTATGAATATCCTCATAGAAAAAAAAAAAAAAAAAACTATTTCTTTAATTTTTACTCCACGTATCCCTAAAGAAACTACAACGTTCTGTTCCTTTATTTGAGGCACTTTTCCTGGCACTTAAGCCCTCAAATGGTTTGGCAGGCCTCAACTTGGTTTGGTTTCTCTGTTTGCCTTAGCCTAGAAAGAAAAGCCACCCATCTCCTTAAACCTCTGTAGGATAAACCCAGTCATGCCATTAAAACCCAAAAGATCACACCAACCTAACTTAAGTACAAGTTTACACCAAGGGAAGAAAAACCATTTTGCCTTTATTGGCTTCATATGACAAGTTTCCTTAAGTACTAGCTACTGCAAGTTTTATTTATCCTTGAGTCAGACATTTCCACTTTCAACTTTTCTGCAAGCGGATACATTAGCTAGCACTTTCATGTTAGGATTAGTAAATTCATCTCAGCTTCAAAAATTTGAGAGAACAGTAATACTCAAAGTTAAAAAAAAAAAAAAAAAAATGCTCATGGGATAAGTAGGTATGGGAAAAATATTCTTACAACCTGTTCCTATAAAGCAAACTGCAACACTCACAGTTACATTGTGATAACCATTTGTCAGAATTCTACACACATTTCCAGTAATCTTGGACTAAATCTTGAAGTATGCTGCTAAGTCACTTCAGTCGTGTCCAACTCTGTGCAACCCCAAAGACAGCAGCCCACCAGGCTCCGCCATCCCTGGGATTCTCCAGGCAAGAACACTGGAGTGGGTTGCCATTTCCTTCTCCAATGCATGAAAGTGAAAAGTGAAAGTGAAGTCGCTCAGTCATGTCCAACTCTTCGAGACCCCATGGACTACAGCCTACCAGGCTCCTCTGTCCATGGGATTTTCCAGGCAAGAGTACTGGAGCGGGTTGCCACAAATGGGTGATCTCAAGATTTCTGGAATCTTACTCTGATATGCTGCCATATGTTCAATAATTGATCATGTTTACTGACTAAAAATGTGTTTTTTGGTAAAGTATCTTAAGATCATGGGTACATTCCTAGAATCAACTGTTTTTACACTTACTAGGGGATGGCCTCCTTGGAATACCAGATTTCTCTTATAAGCAGGATTACACTAAAATCAGAGTTCTTCTCCTAGAAATGCTCTATATAGAAGAAGGTTAAGGACCCAACAGCAAATTGGAAGAAGTGAGCCTGGTAGTTCCAAAGTACAGCCAGAAACTTCTTAAGCAGGTAATAGGGAGTTGTGTGCAGATTTTAAGAAAGGATTCTATCAATCACTTTGGGTTTCCGTGTATTGATAGTTCATCAGAGGGGATATTTTACTTTATTTTTTTTTCTTTTTGAGGAAGAAATCTGTATTCACCTTAGTGGTATTTAAATTAGATGTGAACTTTTGATTGTCCTCTGTTCCCAAAGAGAACTAGAAACTCTGTGAATGGAAGAGAGAAGCAAAAATTGAAGTTCAGTAATAAATTCCAATAAGGAGTACGCTGAGGTTTCTTCAACCACACAAGAGTAAACAGAGTACATAAAAGGGCATCATGGTTCTGATTTGGATTTTTAATGTTTAAAAAGTGTTTCAGAAAAGAAAAAAAACACCTTTAGAGCCACATAGATCAGGATTCAAATACTGCATTCTTATTGGCTACAAAATTTTAGACAAGTTATTTGATCTCTTTGAGCCTCAGGTTTCTCATCTGTGAAATGAAGATAAATGTTGTGAGGACTAAATTAGGTAATGAAGGGCCAAAGAATATATCTGTCACTCGGTAAGAGGAAGTTCAATAAATGGAACTTCCAATTACTATTGGTATCATCAGAATTGGGGGCTTCCCTGGTGGCTCATATGGTTAAGAATCTGCCTACAATTCAGGAGACACAGGTTCCATCCCTGGGTCGGGAAGATCCCCTGGAGAAGGGAATGGCTACCCACTCCAGTATTTCTGCTTGCAGAATTCCATGGACAGATGAGCCTGGTGGACTACAATCAATGAGGTCGCAGAGAGTCGGTCATGACTGAGCAATTAACACTTTTTATCAGAATTAATGAATTTTTATAATTAGTTATTTTTATTAAGTATTTCTTTTGGACAGATCCCACTAAGTCACTGATTAACACAGATCTATCACTTCCCTAATACAGAATCTATAATGGAATAAGCAATCACTACTTTCTCTTATGAATGCATGGAAATATTTCCTGGCAAGGAATTACAATATAATCAACAGCTGACCACATTTCAATAGCTCTTTCCTACATTATAGGTTTTCTCATGAGGGAGAACACATTTTCCACACATATACATTGTGGGCCCAAGTTAAAAGAAAATCAGAATGCCTAGAATGTTTAATAAGCTCCACCACACAAAACCTTCAGTTGAATATTAAGGATTAGAAAGCAAAGAAGAATTCTATGTGAAAGTCATGTAGTTACAGTTTATCAAAATATAAGAATCATCAAAGTATCACCATCAGGTATGGTGGGAGAGCAGACTATTGAGTAAAAGTAGAGTCAGTCAAAATCTAAACAACATATTAACACGTAAATTTAAAATACTGTATGCCTAAAACTAGATAAATTTTCCTAATTTCTGTTCCTTGAATTATAAAAGCTTTCTGCCAAATCCACATGGCATTTTGGTATCTTACTATACAAAAATTTAGTAAGATACCAACACGCTACATGCATTTAGGTATCTCTTTCCAGGGCTGAAGTACAAAAAGCCCAGTTCTTCATTCCAGATACCAGTCAGAACTTTTCAAATCAGAACCTCAATGTCCTGATCTATTAAGGAAATGGTTCAAATTATTTTTAATAATTCCTCCAACTTAGAGAGTAGTATGAAGTGTAGTTGATTCAGTGTAAGTGATATACATTTGTCTCTAGTATATAAGCACACCATCTAAAAACGTGATAAGTACAGCGCATATAGACTATCCATACAGGAAGACTGTTACACTTTCTTCTATACCAGATATTGTTTTCTTCACTGTTGCTTATGGTTTTCTTATTTCTGCCATACAAAAGGGCAAACATCTGCTTTTACATATTTATACAGTGGGCTTCCCTGGTGCCTCAGTTAGTTAATCTGTCTGCAATGCAGGAAACCCAGGTTCGACCCCTGGGTTGGGAAGATCCCCTGGAAAAGGAAATGGTAACCCACTCCAGTATTCTTGCCTGGGAAATTTCATGAACAGAGGAGCCTGGTGGGCTACAATACATAGGATCACAAGAGTCGGACACAAACGACTGACTAAACCACCACCACCCACAGTAGTTTTGAAAGTGGAAGTGTCAGTCACTCAGTCATGTCCAACTCTTTGCAACCCCACGGACTGTAGCCCACCACGTTCCTCTGTCCATGAAATTCTCCAGGCAAGAATACTGGAGAGGGCTGCCATTCCATTCTCCGGGGATCTTTCCCACCCAGGGATCAAATCCACGTCTTGTGCATTGCAGGTAGATTCTTTACTGTCTGAGCCACCAGTAACCAATAAATCTTAAAATAATCTTTTGTTAACCCTGAAAAGTGAAAGTAAAGTCGCTCAGTCATGTCCGACTCTTTGTGACCCCATGGACTGTAGCCCACCAGGGTCCTCAGTCCATGGAATTTTCCAGACAAGAGTACTGAAGTGGGTTTGCCATTTCCTTCTCCAGGGGATCTTCCCAACCCAGCGACCAAATCCGGGTCTCCCGCAGGCAGACGCTTTACCATCTGAGCCACCAGGGAATGTCACATAAAAAGGCAGACTCATCCTGTCTAAACTAGCGGTTCTCATAGAACCTTCAATTTCATGATAAAATGAGACCATGTTAAGATTCATTTACTGTCCAATGAACTCAACTGTGGACTGTGCGATTTACTAAAAGGTTAACCTGGAGCCAGATGATCAGAGCACAGCCTGGGAAAACGAATACCTTCCATACTCAGAAATCTTGAAGATCACTAAATTTAAATTCAACTAGAATGGATTCTAGATGCCTTGAATTTATTTCTCTATGTGTTGTTACTGAAATTGACTTCAATACAGTATATTTGGTTATCATGTAATTCCCCTGCAGAGGAAGTGAAAGAAAATCAGAGGCAGCCGGCATCAGCCAACAGGAAGACAAGCTGTCCAAATACCTTTTCTGCTCTATAGCATTCACTTGTTTAATTTGTTTTTTAAGGATTCAAAGTCATTTTGATGATTTTAAAATACCATTATAATATCTACTTACCAATATAAATTGGTTTTTGTAGCATGGCATGTTTTTAAAAGAGTTAACTTCTAATACATCAGAATGAAGTTAAAGCAGACTAAACTGTATGTCCTAATTGACAAAACCGTCCTCAAATAAGTATGAATTAAACATACCACCCCCAAAGCAAGAAACTCTTGAGCTCTTTTGCTCATGCCTTCCTACTCTCTCTTGATCTCATAAACCATACCAAGTTTACAATTTGTACATTCATCTTCTTAGTTTCTAACTCATAACTTTTACATTCTTCACAATCACCTCCATAATCAAGAACTTAAAAATACATGTTACATGTGACCTGTTTTGTTAAAACTTTGACCCCTTTTCCTAAGCATAAATCTAAAGAAGAAAATAGTAAACATAAAAATTCTGAATAGAATCCAATGCCATCTAAGAAACTAACTGGATCCTTTACTTTAGTAACAGCAATAAAATGATACCATATCACAATCCTGGAAAATTTACACACAGTAATATGGTCATACATAACTAAAATCAACCCATAAACAGGTAAGATCATTGTTTCCAAAGGAACCTACTATGTGTTTAGGCCTTGAGTTACCCTTAACACCAATCAGCCTCCTACAGAAACCTGAGAGATGGGGGAAATTCATGCAACTAAAAGTGAAAGTGACTGCTTCTAGTCCTCTATTCCAGTCCCCCTGTATTCATGCAAATCATCACAGCTCTTATTCTAGTGTCATTAGTGTAGTTAGCTCAGGTCCGGCGGCCTGTCAGGTAGTCTGACAAGTTTTCTGGAGTATCTCCTATGAATAAGGATCCCCAACAAGTACTTAGATCAGTCTGCTACCAGGCTTGTCTTGACAGAGAGCGAGCAGACCAATACAGTGGGTGAGACATGTGGCTTAAGGAAGTTACGTACCTCAAAAGTAGGTTAAGGAGACACACAGCAAAGAAGCAGGAGAGATGTAACAGAGAATCAGCATTTGAGCTGGGCCTGAGGAGGTGATGAGAGGATGAGCAGAGAGAAACAGGCTATATTTGGATAGTATAGAAGGAAATATCATGTCAAGGATTAGGGCTCAAAGAACAATGGTCTTGAAAAAGAGAGAAGTGGGAGTATTACAGGGTAACATGAACAGTAATATCACTGAGACTGAATATACAAGACGGCATTTTGCAAAAATTTTCATATCCATTTCTTCAATTAACTCTCATGGAAAATCCATGTATTAGAAATAGTAAATGTTATTGCCAACAAACAGATAAGGAAACTGAAGAAAGACATTGAGTGTTTTCTCTGAGTTCTTACATCAAATGAGTAGTAATGAGGAGATGTGAAACCATGTCTTACAAGCCTAGGTTCAAAATACTTCTCTTTCCAAAGAAGTTAGTCTGCTTAAACTAAATTTTATACAAGCTTGACTTCAACCTGGACAAATTATTTAATGTATCAGTAAACTAGAGCAAATACTGCAAAATAATTCTAGGAGGAGCTCAATTATTGAAAAGATACATAAGCAGAAACGTACAGAGTAAAATGGTAGCTTCCTACTCCATTTAAAATGAAGATAATGTTAGTTGTGTTACATACTGATAAGTAAGTAAAAATCATAAATGTGTGCATTTCTTACCTCTCCTCGGTTGCACAAATCTTTTCAACACCCATTACCCACTTTCAGGTGGTATATATGGGGAGAACAGATAAAGAGGAAACAAAAAGAAAACGAACTAAAAGCAGAATTTTGGGAAACTCAATTATGAACAGCTTAATGAAACTTTAATCCTACTACCTCCTATAGAACAGATTTCATGTTTCATTTAGTATCAGTTATGAAATAGAAAACCCATTAAGAATCTCAAGACAGTCTATGGGAGACAGGTATTCTTTATGCTGTAACTGTCAATGAAAACTTTATATATCCAGACAGGGTTTTTTAACAAGGACCTCACTTGATCATCATATCCAACCGCCTCTGGTATTTCAGCAATCTCTTACATATCTATTCTGGTACAATTATTAAAATTGCCCTTTTTACTCACAAAGTGTCTGGGTTTGTCCTATAAATGATTTGGCACCACTCCTTTTAAACCTCAATAGATATCCCAGTTTGGGGAGCTTGAGTGCCACTGCAACTAAGGTCCTGGAATTTGGGGATACTGAAAGCAAGTTAAACTGGAGTCCTATGGATAAGAGCTCCCTAACTAACCATTTTCTAAATCTCCAGCTTCTCCCCTCCAACACACACACACGCATAACTGAAATAATCTTTCAAAGACCAGCTCGTTGGAGTTTTCATGGGGAAACAAGGAGAAAAGAAAAAAAGAAAGACTTCATGGGTAAGCTGAAGTCCAATTTAAATAAAATAATGAGGTTTGACCATGGATATGGTCAGTTAGATATGGTAAATTAGAATCCAGCAGTCACTAACAGGATAAGGAACGCTTGTAAAGGCAGACACTGAGAGTGCAAAATCCTTTCTAAAATAGATGCTGGCAGATGTTAGGCCAAACTGAACATGTGCAGATGGGAGGATATGAATCTTAATCAAGTCTCTTCTTTGTCCTCTACTTCTGGTTTCCCAGCTAGACAATAAAAAAAAAAAAAAAATCTGAATGTATTTGCCAACCTTAACAGTCTGAATTTTGCAGAATTTCATAATATGAAAGAAAAAGCCAATATTCTAAAGTGTTTAATGGGAAGTGCAACTCAAAAATTAGTGAGTATAATATTTAAAGTAAACCACGGACTTTCTATATAGACAAAAAAAAAATGTTGATGGGGAGGCAGAGAACGGGGAAAGATATCCTTGTAAGTCATCCCTGCTTTTACTAAACGCAATTAAAGTCCTTGAGTAATGTTAACGGAAAGTGACTCAGTCTTTATGAGTCACTGGAAAAATAAAAGCCAAAAAGTCCGGGGGAGACTCCCCTGATTTTGGTCATTGAGAAGCTGTAACAGGACTGGAAATGCTCATCACACATTGAGGCTTCAAAGTTTAGTGGTAAATTAACCTAGGTACTTCTGATGCAAGTTTCCAAGAGACAAAGTGACACTTCATTCATGCAGATGTTGGTATGTGTGTTTTGAAGAGAGTCAGTAATAAGTAATAAACTAACAATCATTAGCAAACTTTTCAAAAGTTGAACTTGTTTACTCATACACTTCATTCATGAGAGCCCCACTGGCCCTTACTCAGAACTGGCAAATGGATTATTCCTACTTTACTTAAGGTTTCTACTTTGATAATCAATTTTGAAGTACCTAGATATTTTTCAAGAAGCACATGTTCTTCTTCAAAAAGTGAAAATCAGATGTAAGTCTATATTTTTAAAAGTCATTACAAAAATAATACATGCTGTCACAGGGGTTCAACCGATAAGTCTCCAACAGTGCACCACTATATCAAAAAAAAGTTTTGATAACTGATGTTTATAGTGATTAATGAAGCATCAAAAAAATATCAATTAGGGAAGTTTTTAAAAGGTTTCATTGAAATGGTCCAAGAGAAATTATCTTTTCTCCACAGAGTAACAGAGAGTAAACAATGTAAAGTTTTTCTGACCATAGTCTCTGCTGTAATTACTCACTCATTTCAGCCTTTACAGCACAAAAGTAGCCACAGACATTATGTAGACAAATGAGTAAAGTTATGACCCAATAAAACTTCAGACACAGAAATTTGAATTTCATATCATTTTTACCTGTCACAAAACATTCTTCTTCCTCTTTTTCTTCAATCATTTAAAAATGTAAAGTCTATATTCAGCTCCACTGTATAAAAACAAGCAGTGGGTAGCTGGACTGGCCCACAGGCCATAGTTTGCAAACTTCTATCCTAGAGGATAAAATTTCAACTACTTAAAAGGAAAAAAATGCTGCCATTCTTTAACCCTGATAAAGGTAATGAGTTGCTACTGAAAAAACAAAAAATTAAAGTAGGGCAGGATGCATCCCTGCATTACGGTGGCCACAGTATTTTTAGTCAGTATATTCCAAATGTCCATTGTAAGCCCAATGTATAATCTGGGTATAAAAGACTACAGTTTCCTGGGACCATCTCCAAGAGATTCAGCTGGTATCAAGTACAGCAGGAACCTGCTCACAGCAAAGCTCCTAACATTGCATCAAGGTTCAAAGACCACTGATATTTACAAAATATTATCTGGAAAGAGAGCTGAATTCAAATATATAAAGAGTTCTCAAAGCTCAATAACAAGAAAACAGCCTGATTTTTTTTTTAAGGCAAACTTTAGAACACTCACTTCAACAAATGATGTAAGAATAGGAAATGAGCACAAGAAGAGTCTCCAATCACTAGTCATTACAGAATGCAAATTAAAGCCACATGAGGTAATATTACACTGTTAAAATTTAGATCACAGCTACAAAAAAACAGAACCAGAATTTAAACCCTTAAGAAAATCACTAAAAAAATTTTTTAAATATATGTTGACAATGTAAAGTACAGACAAGGATGCAGAGCAACTGGAGCTCACATATACTGCTTGCGGGAATGCAAAATGGTACGGCTACTTTGAAAAACAGTTTGGTAGTTTCTTATAAAGCTAAACATATATTAACCATACAACCCAGTAATCCTACCCCAGGTTCTAACCCAGGGCTTCCCTGGTAGCTCAGCTGGTAAAGAATCCACCTGCAAAGCAAGAGATCCAAGTTTGTTTCCTGGGTCAGGAAGATCCCCTGGAGAAGGGATAAGAGTACCCACTCCAGTGTTCTTGGGCTTCTCTGATGCCTCAGTGGGTAGAGAATCAGCCTGCAATGCAGGAGGCCTAGGCTGAGTCCCTGGGATTGGCAAGATCCCCTGGTGGAGGGCATGGCAATCTACTCCAGGATTCTTGCCTGGAGAATGCCCATGGACAGACGAACCTGGCAGGCTGCAGTCCAAAGGGTCACAAGGAGTCTTACATGACTGAGCAACTAAGCACAGGTGCTAAACCAAGAGAAGTGAAAACACATTCACACACACAAAAAAAATTGCATGCAAATGTTTATAGAGACTATTTATAACCACCAAAAGTAAAAACACCTCAATATTCATCAGCTAGTGAATGGATAAGCAAATGTGGTACAGCCATTCACTGGAATTCAGCAATGAAAAGGAACAAAATTACTGATACACACACGGTATTAGATGTATCAGGCTAAGTGAAAGAAGTCAAACACAAAAAGCTATTATTTTGTGATCCCATTTATATGTCATTTTTGTAAAGGAAAAAGTACAGGGACAGAAAACAAATCAGTGGTTGGTTGGGATGGGGAGGAAGGGGTAGAACAAATTGGGGGTTATGCAATTGTTCTATATCTTGACTGCTGTGGTGGTTATAAGACCAAACGGGTCAAACTCAGAACTGCACATTAAGAAGAATTTTTACTGTGCATGAATTATACATCAATGAACCTGGTTAAAAAGAAAAAAACACTGGTATACATAAGCAAGACTGGTTTTACACTGGCTCTGCTTTATTAGAAAGTTTTCAGGGCTTTTATGTCAGTGTACAGTTACCAATATCATATGAAGACCTACCTATCTTAATGTGTGCATTTGTTTTATTGAAATAATGACATAGTAAAAAAAAAAAAAAAACACTTCTTTTGAGTATGCGTGCTTGTGGTGTCCTTTTAAAAATAATCAGTCAGTCACTTTGGTCACTCAGTTCAGTTCAGTTCCGTTCAGTCACTCAGTCGTGTCCGACTCTTTGCGACCCCATGAATCGCAGCACGCCAGGCCTCCCTGTCCATCACCAACTCCCGGAGTTCACTCAGACTGACGTCCAACGAAGTCAGTGATGCCATCCAGCCATCTCATCCTTGGTCGTGCCCTTCTCCTCCTGCCCCCAATCCCTCCCAGCATCAGAGTCTTTTCCAATGAGTCAACTCTTCGCATGAGGTGGCCAAAGTACTGGAGTTTCAGCTTTAGCAACATTCCTTCCAAAGAAATCCCAGGGCTGATCTCCTTCAGAATGGACTGGTTGGATCTCCTTGCAGTCCAAGGGACTCTCAAGAGTCTTCTCCAACACCACAGCTCAAAAGCATCAATTCTTCAGCGCTCAGCCTTCTTCACAGTCCAACTCTCACATCCATACATGACCAATGGAAAAACCATAGCCTTAACTAGACGGACCTTAGTCGGCAAAGTAATGTCTCTGCTTTTGAATATGCTATCTAGGTTGCTCATAACTTTTCTTCCAAGGAGTAAGCGTCTTTTAATTTCATGGCTGCAGTCACCATCTGCAGTGATTTTGGAGCCCCCAAAAAATAAAGTCTGACACTGTTTCCACTGTTTCTCCATCTATTTTCCATGAAGTGATGGGACTGGATGCCATGATCTTCGTTTTCTGAATGTTGAACTTTAAGCCAACTTTTTCACTCTCTACTTTCACTTTCATCAACTCAGTTGTGTCCAACTCTTTGTGACCCCATCAACTGCAGCACAGGAGGCTTCCCTGCCCATGACCAACTCCAGGAGGGAGCTTACTCAAACACATCTCCATCAAGTCGGTGATGCCATCCAACCATCTCATCCTCTGTTGTCCTCTTTCCCTCCCGCCTTCAGTCTTTCCCACTATCAGGGTCTTTTCCAATGAGTCAGTTCTTCATATCAGGTGGCCAAAGAATTGGAGCTTAGCTTTAACATCACTCCTTCCAATGAATATTCGGGACTGATTTCCTTTAGGATGGACTGGTTGGATCTCCTTGCAGTCCAAAGGACTCTCAAGAATATTCTCCAACACCACCATTCAGAAGCATCAATACTTCAGCGCTCAGCTTTCTTTAGAGTCCAACTCTCACATCCACATGCGACTACTCGAAAAACCAGAGCTTTGACTATAGCACGTTTGTTGGGAAAGTAATGTCCCTGCTTTTTAATATGTTGTCTAGGTCAGTCATAACTTTTCTTTCAGGGAGCAAGTGTCTTTTAATTTCATGGCTGCAGTCACCATCTGTAGTGATTTTGGAGCCCCCAAAAATAAAGTCTGACACTGTTTCCACTGTTTCCCCATCTATTTGCATGAATTGATGGGACCAGATGCCATGATGTTAGCTTTCTGAATGTTTAGTTTTAAGCCAACTTTTTCACTCTCTTCTTTCACTTTCATCAAGAGGTTCTTTAGTTCTTCTTCACTTTCTGCCATAAGGGTGGTGTCATCTGCATATCTGACATTTTTGATATTTCTCCTGGCAATCTTGATTCCAGCCTGCGCTTCATCCAGCCCAGCATTTCTCGTGATGTACTCTGCATGTAAGTTAAATGAGCAGAGTGACAATATACAGCCTTGACATACTCCTTTTTCTATTTGGAACCAGTCTGTTGTTCCATGTCCAGTTCTTAACTATTGCTTCTTGACCTGCATAAAGATTTCTCAGGAGGCAGGTCAGGTGTTCTGGTATTCCCATTTCTTGAAGAATTTTCCAGAGTTTGTTGTGATCCACACAAAGGCTTTGGCGTAGTCAACAAATCAGATGATTTTCTGGAACTCTTGCTTTTTCAATGATCCAACGGATGTTGGCAATTTGATCTCTGGTTCCTCTGCCTTTTGTAAGTCCAGCTTGAACATCTGGAAGGTCACGGTTCACATACTGTTAAAGCCTGGCTTGAAGAATTTTGAGCATTACTTTGCTAGCGTGTGAGATGAGTGAAATTGTGCAGTAGTTTGAACATTCTTTGGCATTGCCTTTCTTTGGGATTAGAATGAAAACTGACCTTTTCCAGTCCTGTGGCCACTGCTGAATTTTCCAAATTCACTGGCATACTGAGTGCAGCACTTTCACTGCATCATCTTTTAGTATTTGAAATAGCTCAACTGGAATTCCACCACCTCCACTAGCTTTGTTTGTAGTGATGCTTCCTAAGGCTCACTTGACTTCGCGTTCCATGATGTCTGGCTCTAGGTGAGTGATCACAGCATTGTGGTTATCTGGGTCACGAAGATCTTTTTTGTATAGTTCTTCTGTGTATTCTTGCCACCTCTTCTTAGTATCTTCTGCTTCCGTTAGGTCCATACCATTTCTGTCCTTTATTGTGCCCATCTATGCATGAAATGTTCCCCAGGAATCTCTAATTTTCTTGAAGAGATCTCTATTCTTTCCTATTCTATTGTTTCCTCTATATCTTTACACTGATAACTGAAGAAAGCTTTCTTATCTCTCCCTGCTAGTCTTTGGAACTCTGCATTCAAATGGGTATATCTTTGTTTTTCTCCTTTGCCTTTCACATCTTTTCTTTTCTCAGCTCTTTGTTAAGAACTCCTCAGACAACCATTTTGCCTCTTTGCATTTCTTTTTCTTGGGGATGGTCTTGATCACTACCTCTAGTTCTTCAGGCCCTCTATCAGATTTCATCCCTTGAATCTATTTGTCATTTCCACTGTATAATCATAAGGGATTTGATTTAGGTCATACCTGAATAGTCTAGTGGTTTTCCCTACTTTCTTCAATTTAAGTCTGATAATAATTTGGCAATAAGGAGTTCATGATCTGAGCCACAGTCAGCTCCCGGTCTTGTTTTTGCTGACTGTACAAAGTTTCTCCCTGTTTGGCTGCAAAGAACATAATCAATGGGTTGGCCAAAAAGTTTGTTCAGGTTTTCTAACCAGCTCACTGAAAAACTCTTCTGTTTTGGCCAACACACCAGTATCTGGGCTTCCCTGGTAGCTCAATCCGTAAAGAATCCACCTGCAATGCAGGAGACCTGGATTCGATCCCTGGATTGGAAAGATCCCCTGGAGAAGGGCAGGGCAACCCACTCCAGTATTCTTGCCTGGAGAATCCCCATGGACAGAGGAGCCTGGTGGACTCCACTCCATGGGGTCACAAAGAGTCAGACACAACTGAGCAACTAAGCACAGCACACAAACAGCACAACAGTATCTAGGAATTCTTGCATTGGTTTCTAAATTCAAACATCTGGGAATAAACAGTCTATATAACCCCAAGGTATATAAGACCAATTATCCTTTGTAGTTCTTATTTAGGATCTAGGGCACCCTAATTTTACAGTTTTGAAGCACAGGACACTTTTAAATAGGTCATCAGCTAAAAGCATTAATCCAACAATCCCTTCAGTGGCTACATCTGAAATTGCAAATATAGCTGTGATAAAGTTTATTTTTTCCCCCTATAGTTCAGGGTAGTTAATTGTAAAATACACTCCTTTACTTAAAAAACTGGGATTTCAAGAAAAGTGTACTGAAGTTTTGCGGTATCACACTGTTTTCTGTTACTGAGGCAAAAATTCACTTATCTCAATCAAAACTATACATCTCTGAAGAGGACTAAGGAAAGATCATGGTTTTATTTCCACAATATGTTTAATTGTCTTAAAATATCCAAGCCTCTAAATATTAGCCCCTCCAGGCTGATTGTACCAGAGAGGAAATGCATCTTCTTTGTAGGAAAAACCACTGAGGCAGGAATATGACCTCCTGTGTAGTTCATGCAGCAATTCATGTGCTGAATCAAAACAAAAACCTTAAAAAAAAAAAAAAAGCTTTTAATTAAAAAATAAAATAAAACCTAGGTCAACTTAACATTCATATCAAACATTATAGCTAAAACAACTTGAGAAAAAGCTCTGAAATTGTTTTGCCACTCATTATTTTTATAGCATTGTTTTTCGCCAGTGGATCTAGCAGTAAAGAATCCACCTGCCAATGCAGGAGACACAAGAGATGCAGGTTCGATTCCTGGGCCAGGAAGATTTCCTGAAGAAGAAAATGGCAACACACTCCAGTATTCTTGCCTGGGAGACTCCATGGACAGGGGAGCCTGGCAGGCTACAGTCTATGGGGCCGCAAAGAGAAGGATACAACTGAGCGACTGAGCGCACACACACACACACACATTAAGGAAATAACTCAGGAGTGATTCCTTTTTATCTACAGAATACTTGAAAAGAGAGAGAAGAACACAGAGAGGGAACAAAAGAAGAGAGACGAAGGGAGGAGATGGGAAAGGAAGGGGAAGGTGAAAAAGGAGAGAGGAGGGAAGACTGAGCTGTGGAACACTCAATTCTAAACTTCTCTAAATTTAGGCCCCATATCGCAATTTTTAGATACATTAAGTCTAAGGGGTTTACTACAACTCACTTCCCCATCCTGGCTCTCAGATTTTCATCTGGAAAATCTGGTGGAGCAGTGGTTTCTAATAGTTTCCCACAAGGGAGAAGTTGGCCTTTATGTACTTGTCAGTTTTAAAAAAAAAAAAAAAAAGGCATTTCTTGAATTATTAAAATAATCTTTATTTTACAAATAGCAGCTGTTTCAGTTTTTAAAAATCACTGTATTTATTTAAGAAGGTACTACATACCTGCATATAGCAAATGTGAGAGGCATTCTGGGTGGAATTTCAAGAGTTCTTTACAACTCCTTGAACAACTCCTTGAACTCTATAGGACTGCCTTTCCAGCACAGTCAAGATCACACCATACACTACAGGGCACTTTTTACTGTGAAACTACCCTCACACAATAGGTGACACACATAAATTTCTAAAAAATATGTATCTAAGGTTTTTCAGCTTCCAAATTATATGGTATTGCTCTGCATTTTACCTCAGGGGGAAAAAAAATTAAACGTATCACTCAAAAAAAAATTCAAACCACCAAATAGCATTTTTTAATATGTTTTCACTAAAATTTTATTCTCAATAATGATTACCTTCAAAGTCATAAGGAAGAGCATGCAATGGCTATTTTTTTTTACTTTCTATGTTATCCATAACTTTGTATGGATTCCATTTATAACACATATC
Organism: Cephalophus harveyi; assembly: GCA_006410635.1. Lineage (NCBI taxonomy): Eukaryota > Metazoa > Chordata > Mammalia > Artiodactyla > Bovidae > Cephalophus > Cephalophus harveyi. The sequence goes on along the minus strand of SJYT01079832.1, from coordinate 359,472 downwards.
TATGAAAAAAAAAAAAACACTAGAAAAAATACATAAAACATTTTCATAAATATAATAGTGGCACTAGGATACATGATGTCAAGGTTAAAAGGCATTATCTCTGCCCTCTAAGAGCTTATGCTCTGAGAAGGAGCAGGAAATTACGCCAGAGATAGGATTTTTAAACTAACAAGCGAGCATCTAGTAGTCATGATTTACTCATTCATTCATTCACACATTCACATATTTGCTGAATCTTTGCCAGCTATGTGAAAGATCTGAAGCCAGATCAAGGTAAAGAAAAACAAGACACATACCTAAGTCAAGATTTAGCAGTGGTCTCATTAAAAAAAAAAAAATAACCACCCCCTACCCTCCAAAAAAACCTATGGAATTTTGCGGAAGAGAGAAACTGAGTTTGTCTGAGAGCCAGTAAATGGACCTCTTAAAGACCTCCATCACATTATGTGTCTTGTGGGCCAGCCACATGCTTTAGATCTCTGGGACTATTTGACTAACTTACTGTAACAGACATATTTTTGTATCTTTCTGCTTAAAGTTCTGGACTTACGCCATTAATTTAATTTACCCTCATCTTGCCACTATGGTGTTCTGGACCTAAAATGAATCAGTGCTTTCTAGGCATATTTCTGAAAATGCATTAACTTTGATCTTTAAAGAAGAAGAATTTGCTCTCAGAATAGCTAGCTACCTTCATTTCAAGAAATGTCTCTACCACAAGTGCACAGGTGCTCATCAGATGCTAATCGTGACTAAACTAACTTCGGAGATGCTGAAACTTCCCATTTGAAGGACAGTAAAAATACATAATACATAATAAATTCCCTTACTGCTGAGAGGAAAGAAGAAAGAAGGTTGACCTGGTAGATGAGAGGACTGTAGATTGTATATTTCGTGTTCAATGTTTCAAAGTGGGAAAACGCTAATGACTAAAAAACTGCAAAGGAGTTAATAAACTTTAGAGTCTAGAAATGGCTTTGATGCACAGTCTACATCTCTCAGACCAAAATCTTAAGATAATATGAAAGCTTTGCTAAATATGGGAAAGAGCAAGATTAGCAGTGAGCAATTAAAACTTAAGTAGAGCTATGGAAGCGGCTTCCCCAGTGTCTGCAGTAAAGAATCCGCTTGCCAAAGCAGGAGACACAGGAGACATGGGCTTGATCCCTGAGACAGGAAGATCCCCTGGACAATGAAATGGCAATCCACTCCAATATTCTTGGCTGGAAAATCCCATGAACAGAGGAGCCTGGCAGGCTACAGTCCTTGGGGGTCACAAAGAGTCGGACACACAGAGATGGAAATCAGACTGGAGAGAACAAAAAGTGGGGAGTCTGGATTGTGGTTTCAGAAAGAAAATTCAGCAGAGGCTAAAACTGACCAAAAATCTAAGTCTGTTAACTAATGAAAGTGCTCTTTTTTTGTTTTTTAAGGGAAAAAAAAGCTTTTATCTAAACTAAAAAAAAATTTGGAATATTGTTGGAACCTTTTTCTATTGGAGAATACTTTTGTCTAGCATTCACAAATTGCATGATGCATTTGAAATATACATCTACTGATATTAAAAAAACGGTTGAGAATCATTTCAAATCTTGTAGCAGAGAACCTCAAATGTTTCCGAAGAAATAAAGCATTACTTCTAAATAATGGCAACAGTATTTCCATTACAAAAAGTATGCAGATGTTCCAAAAAAAAAAATGCTTTTAAACCCAGAAACAATGATGTGTGTTAAAATTCATCTTAGACTTAATTCTTGACTTAATTCTTTTCACTACACATGAACTCAAACACATCTCTGTCTCCTATTTAAGAGGGATTTCCCAAGGTAAAAATACTGCAGTAGCTATTTTTTCAAAGGTCTGTCCAAATGATGAGTATCTTTGACCATCTTAAAACTAAGCAAGTGTTAGATTTTAACCTAGAAGAAAAAAGGTTTCAAATATTCCCCTTCCCTAAAGTCAGTTGCTACCATGACCTCTGTTGAGACGTTCACAAAAAAGTCCCAGTGTGCCGGGTCCCTTCCTAAAGAAAAGGGCAGTGGGAAGGGACAGACATCCACTGCATTGTTGTTCTCAGTCTCTACTGGAATCTGCCCAATGAGTCCAAATTGTAATTGTATATAAAGGTTTACATTAATAGGAGAAGTAGAGAGTTTTTAAAACTGGAGTTTAAAAATCTATGCCAGAATATTAAGCAAATTATTACTAAACTTCCTTTTCAAACTGAGTTGGAGTTTCAATATTAAGAACAGTCTCATTGTTTGTGTATGTTTTACCCAATCATGGTCACCAACTTTATTTTCTTTAATTAGGGTCCAAAAAAAATCATTAGGGAGCAACCAGACTATAATCAAGAGTTATATTAGAGAAAGATACACTTTATTAGATGTGAATACTTCCCAGAACAAAAATCACACCGCCATTAGGACATTCCTAGCATAGTGTATCATTTCCTTTGATGATCTTTGAACCAGAAAAATCAGATGCTCACAAAAACAATGATCTTCTCAACAATTTCTAACCACCTTCAAAGTAAATCAATATATGTAATTCTAATTTAATGAAATAGCTACATAAGTTTCCATACCACTTTTCCATATTATATAAACTGGACTGCCTCACATCAAGTTGTGCAAAACGAAAACCAATTCAAATGAGTTAAACTCCAGAGTTTAGCAATGGAAAAATCTTGCATTTATAGATGGAAAGTGTTTGTTAAAACACTTGAGAAAGAAATACTGGAATAAACCATTCATGTCTTGGTTAGAAACCAAAAGACCTAAGAGTAATATAAATGCATACATAGAGAGTTTCCAGTTTGTTTCAGGTCACTAACATGTACACGGAGCAAGGTAAATTCATAGCACTACATGACTGTGTGCTGTGCTTAGTTGTGTCTGACTCTTTGCAACCCCGTGGACTGTAGCCCACGAGGCTCCTCTGTCCACAGGGATTCTCCAGACAAGAATACTGAAGTGAGTTGTCATGCCCTCCTCCAGGAGATCTTCCCAACTCAGGGATCAAACCCAGGTCTCCCACACTGCAGGCAGATTCTTTATCGACTGAGCCACCAGGGAAGCCCTAGTTAACAAATTGAGGTTGTGTCTGAACTCCAATTCTTATCCTACTCCTCACACCCCCCAAGGAAGCATTATATATGCAAGGATATATATAAACACACACACACAACTTCATACCACAAAGGTTAAAGACAATCTCTAATACTAGGACTTTCAAAGTGCAAATTTGCCTTTCCCACCACTAACCTCCAGACTTGACCGTGCAAAGAAAAACTCATCTACATATGAATGCAAGAACCTTTACCAAAACCAGGACAGGAACTCAAGGGTTGAAAAACACCACTCGCTAAAAAATCTCCGGCCTAAAAAACTGTAACATCCTTTAGGAACAACAGGATAGGCCCAAACGCATTAAAAATTCTACACAAAATCAGCAACTGTCTCCTGGTGTTTGGAATTCTGGGGCCTAATGCAGTCAAGCTTTCTTTGGATCCTGGGTTCAGCCCTAGCAGCCACAAGACCCTATAAGTCAAATCAGGTTGGCAATGAAACACACAGTTCCAACAAAGCCAAGATCCTTTTCAATTCCACCTTCCCAGGACAACTAAGACCATAAGAGTCAGCTGAAACAAATGATATCCACTACAAAGGCAATCTCTGCAAGCTCAGATAGCACTCTGGGACTTCTATGCTTCCCAGGGACAAATAACAGCCTAAGATTACTAAAGATTATGGCGATCCAAGAGCTCAGTTAAAAAAAAAAAAAAAAGTCTAGGATGAAGACAGGAGGCAAGAAGTCAATGGGCTTCTTGCTAAAAGTCAAGCCAGACCAGTAGTAATCAAGCTCTTACATCTGGACATCAGTATAGGAAGCTAGTAAAATTCAAGATCACAATGAGTCCCCTGCTCCCCCTCGCTTACTGCTTTTTGTGAGAAAATGCTTATTTATAGCAGCTTCCCATCTGGCTGCTCGCGCTGGGCAATGCCCAGACTAAACTTTTAAACCTGGAAAAAGGTGGGAAAGTCAGCCTGCCAGACGCAGCGCTAGGAAACGTAGACAGAAGGAGGGAAAGAGTCAAGTTTCAAAACAAAGGTTCCACAAGGAACTGAACGTCAACCACTCCCCACTTCCTAGCCTTCAAGCCAGCTAGGCTGGGCCTGAATTTTTAAGAAGGGAAATAAGTCAGAGGAACCCAGCTCTGGAGCTTTCACTAACGGCACGGCTATTCCGGAGAATCTTTGCACAGCTACTTGATGAGAGTGGTGGTGGCCTCTCCCCCCATCTCCCGACGGTGGAGAAAAACGGGCTCAGAACTTAGGTGACTTGCCCAAGGTCCCGCAGCAGAACCAGAATTCAATTTCTTCCCGGCCAGGGAGGGCCGGCACCCGGTGGGCGCCAAGCGAAGGCCGCGGGGGCCGCCGAGACTAGGAAGGCCCTCCTCCCGCGGGAGGGACCCGGCGCTGGGAGCCGGAGGGGCCCGGCGCGCGCTCCACGGCCCGGCCCCTACCTTCCTTGACTCCCGGCAGCTTGGACTGGTCGATGGTGACTTCAGCCATGTTGGCGTGGGGTCCGGGCTGCACTTCGCCTCCGGCTTCCCGGCCGCCGCCTGCACAGAGCACGGCCCGGCGCGCAGCAGCAGCAGCGCCCGACGCGGCGCAAAGTCCAGCCGGCAGCGCTCGGGCCCGGAGGACGGGGCGGGCCGCCGTGCAAGGGCTAGCGACAAGGGCGGCGGGAGACCGACCCGGGCGCAGCCCGCAGCCACCTGCTCCCGCGCCCCCGGCCCTGATCAATACCAAATACCCGGAGCCCGGAAATGGACCCGGGCCGGCCAGTACGGAGGGAGAGAGGAGACAGAAAGGCAGGCGGGCGGGCCTGGGTGGGGAGGGGGAGGGGAGCTGCAGGTCTGTAACCGCAATTCCAGTGGCTGGCGAGCGCAGAGCGGCTCCCGCGGCCGCCTCCCTGCTGTCTCCTTTGTGCCGAGGGACGCGCCCGAGGCTAGGGCCCCCGCCCCCTCGCCCTGCCTCCCTCCCAAGGGAGGGTCGCGTCTGTCGGCGGGGGCCTTGTGTCCTGAAAGCCTGGGCCAAAAGGCCGCACGGATCCCCCACAACAGTCGTTTGTCACCGGTGTAGTCCCCATTCTTGGGCTCTTTCCACAGGATGCTTCCTGTGTGCCTGGCTCTCTGGGGCACTCTTTGTCTCCTGAGATTAGAGGAAAGATGATGTTTGGTCATTAAAAACTCGCTACTACAATGTACAGAACTAGAGAGCCGCTGATCAGAAGCTAGGCGAGTTAAGAGAATGTTCGCAACCAGTTGAGGGAACTGAGTCATTCATTCATCAAAAATGCACGAACGTCTACCGAGTCCGATGTTAGATACTGTGGGTGATAATAACATGCGTCAGACATCTCCCTCTTCTGGCTTGTCACACATTGGTCTATAATAGTGACATTTTTATTTCCCCGAAATACCATCTCCTGGCAACAGAATTCTCCCTCCCTTTGGGAAGTCCTCTTCGGGAGGGAGGGGCCTCTTCTCTCAAGCTTGTGCAATCAAAGAACCTCTCCACCATCAACAAGCTTCCTCCCTCACCTACATACATTCATCTAAGGATGGGTGTGTGACCAAGACAAGTCAAGCAGAATACTTCTCTGGGGTTATTATATAAAGAAGGACAGATAAGCATTGTTTCTTGTGAGGAGGGTTGACTCTTCTTAATAGGCAATGAGGCCAAACTGAACACAGAAGTAAAGGTAAGAAGACAGTAGAGATGAAGAGGGTGTGTTCTGGTGTTACCATAATAGCAAACCAGCTGGTCCCTGAGATTCCCACTGCCCTGGATTCTGGTATTTACCTCCAGCATCTTCTCAATTTAGGCTAGCACATTTTACTACCTTAAACTAGTAAAAGTTGGTATTCTGTCACTCAACAGCTCAGAGTAACTGTATGAGAGGTCACATGGAGGAGGGTTTATTTGGACTTGCCATTGACGTAAGATTAGCAAAAAATTAAAAGAGGATTTTCTAAGCCAGAGGGTGGCAAACGCTGGGCCACTGGATTTGAATGGCTGCTTTTTATGTGTTTAAATGATTACATTTAAGTGCTTATAGAAATACAACATAATATTTTCAATCTTGCCTCTTTGTACTCAAATTATAAAATATTTACTATTGGAACATTTTCAGAAAAGGTTAGCCAACCCTATTACTAGGCAGAAAGAACACCAGCAAATTAAGTGTGTAAAATGAAATATTAGAAAAGTAGCTTTGTGGGGATTTTTAAGTTGCCTGCCGTCTATGACTTTTTTTTTTAACTTCCCATGGTCATAGAGAATATTTATAATAACAGTATTGTCTGTTTTCCTCCCCCAAATTCATTGTCTTCATTCCTCTGTCATGCTCTGCTCTGGGAGGGTGACATTTATGAAAACATCACCAGGGTTTCCTTGCCCTGTGGCTTCTTTTTGAGTTAGACCAATGCACAACATTGGCAAAAGATTTAAAAAAAAAAAAAAAAGGAGGAGGGAAATGTCAGGGTGTGTATTACATGCCTTTCCTTTATGCTACCTAGGCCAAAATTTTGGTCATACTGTGTCTCTCTGACTACAACGCCTGTCTAGGAGCCTCTTTCCCAGAGTTCCAACTCTCGAGTCTCTCATAATACCATTTCTTTACAGTGCCCCTTCAGGCCTAGAATGGTAATAGCTTCACACTGTTACTGGTTCCCTTAACCATACCCACACCTTTGTAAATAATCCCTTAATTATATTCTTTCCAGTTTAACCATTTTGAGTGTGCCTTCTTTTGCCCAGACTTTGATTAGTATAGTTGAGATATGCCAAAGGGTCATTGCTTTGTTTTCCTTAACAACATCTACATTTCTTATGATCACTGTAAGACCATAAAACAATGCATCTATTCATATGATCTCCACTTCCTATTCTCTTGGTCTTTCTTGACTATTTCAATCATAGTTTTTAGCCACATTGCTCCAAGAAACAGCTGTTTTTATTAGAATTAGCAATGATCTCCACGTTGCCAAATCCAGGAGTCAATTCTCAGCTTTCCTCTTATTGGCTTACTATTCCCATGTAATAGATATGATTCAACTCATCTTCTTAACAAACTTTTTTGTTTGGGGCTGGTTTTAGTTTTTGTATTTTCACTTACCTCACTTATCTCCCTCAGTTATCTACACCACTAGCCATGTTGTTAAAAAATGATTCAAACAATGTAAGCTCACTTTTGAGGGTTCTTCTGGATACTGGTATCTGCCAATTATTGGAGATAGTTATAGGCTTCCCAGGTCATGCAATGGTAAAGAATCTGCCTGCCAATGCAGGAGATACAGGAGATGAGGGTTCGATCCTTGGGTTGGAAAGATCCCCTGGCGAAGGGAATGACAACCCACTCCATTATTCCTCCCTGGGAAATCCTGTGGACAGAGGAGCCTGGCAGTCTACAGTCCATGGGGTCACAGAGTCGGACACAACTGAATTGTGTCCACCTGAATTGTTTTTACCAGGTTATAAAAAAACTATGTCTGAAACCAAATTCATATATATACACATTTAGGCACAAAAAGTCATAAAATCTACTCTGAAAACTTAATAAAGCCTCAATTCCTTATCCTTTTATAGCCTCTAACTACACAGTCCATAAAAGATTTGTGCAAATACACACATTATTTTGGAATCATGCCTTGAGCACCATTGTACAAATTAAAGACTGAAAGACTCTGTTGGTTCTTACACCCTACCCAAATAAGAATGGGGAATTTCTTTAAAATATTTCAGCCTATATATATATATATATATATCAAATATACCCTAATTTAAACTGATTCCTAATCTATTTTTGCTTTATTGACTATGCCAAAGCCTTTGACTGTGTGGCTCACAATAAACTGTGGAAAATTCTGAAAGAGATGGGAATACCAGAGCACCTGACCTGCCTCTTGAGAAACCTATATGCAGGTCAGGAAGCAACAGTTAAAACTGGACATGGAACAACAGACTGGTTCCAAATAGGAAAAGGAGTACGTCAAGGCTGTATATTGTCACCCTGCTTATTTAACTTTTATGCAGAGTACATCATGAGAAATGCTGGGCTAGAAGAAGAACAAGCTGGAATCAAGATTACCGGGAGAAATATCAATAACCTCAGATATGCAGATGACGCCACCCTTATGGCAGAAAGTGAAGAGGAGCTAAAAAGCCTCTTGATGAAAGTGAAAGTAGATGAGAAGACTCTTGAGAGTCCCTTGGACTGCAAGGAGATCCAACCAGTCCATTCTGAAGGAGATCAGCCCTGGGATTTCTTTGGAAGGAATGATGCTGAAGTTGAAACTCCAATACTTTGACCACCTCATGTGAAGAGTTGACTCATTGGAAAAGACTCTGATGCTGGGAGGGATCGGAGGCAGGAGGAGAACGGGACGACAGAGGATGAGATGGCTGGACGGCATCACGGACTCAATGGACCTGAATCTGAGTGAACTCCGGGAGTTGGTGATGGACAGGGAGGCCTGGCATGCTGCGATTCATGGGGTCACAAAGAGTTGGACACAACTGAGCGACAGAACTGAACTGACTGAATATTCATTATATTGTGCTATGAAATTTCTGTTATTAATCTAAACTTTTGAAAATAGCTTAATGTTCCTATTACAATTCTCTTTGGAGTGTAGCCTTCTGGTAAAATCTTAGGTTATAACACCTGTATTCCTAGTTAGGCAACTGACCACCCTTAGAATGTACACCAAAACTAAACACACATACACACACACTCCTATGTGACATTCTTTATGGGTTCCTCCCAATTTCCTAAACGTTCAAATGCTGGAGTGTTTCAGACTGCACTTTAGTACTCAAACTATTCCTTCTTAACTATTCTTATTACTTTTAGTTATTAATCCAGTTTCTTTGCTTTAATTATTAACTCTTGGGTAAATGAAGTTGCCAGTATGGCACAATTTTGACTGAAAAAAAATTGACAATTAATGTGGTTCAACCTAATATTCTGACAAACCCCAAAATTTATATTTTCAACCCAAATTCTCCATGAGTTCCAACTTCATGTATCCAACTGCTAAGTTTCATATTCATTTAAAGGTTTGATTGGCTGTATTGTCAAATATGTTGACAACATAAGGGCAACAAGGACTGGAAAAGAGAACTTTTGATTGACTTCCAGGTTATTCATAAGGAAGTAGCAATAGGAGAGTTGAGAGAAAGTAATCAGATTATGAAGTTTTTGTATATTTATCAGTTCAGTTCAGTCGCTCAGTCGTGTCCAACTCTGCAATCCCATGAATCACAGCATGCCAGGCCTCCCTGTCCATCACCAACTCCCAGAGTTTACACAAACTCATGTCCATTGAGTCGGTGATGCCATCCAACCATCTCATCCTCTGTCGTCCCCTTCTCCTCCTGCCCTCAATCTTTCCCAGCATCAGGGTCTTTTCAAATGAGTCACCTCTTAAGCATCAGGTGGCCAAAGTACTGGAGTTTCAGCTTCAACATCAGTCCTTCAATGAATATTCAGGACTGATCTCCTGGTTCAAAAGCATCAATTCTTTGGCGCTCAACTGTCTTTATAGTCGAACTCTCACATCCATACATGACCACTGGAAAAACCATAGCCTTGACTAGACAGACCTTTGTTGACAAAGTAAAGTCTCTGCTTTTTAATATGCTATATAGGTTGGTCATAACTTTCCTTCCAAGGAGTAATATATATATAAAGTATGTATAATGCTTAAATTTTAGAAAACAAATTTTTTCCTAACTAAAAAGTGTATGACATTTTGATTCCACCTGTTTGACTCAGTATGAATAGAATGCTAGATTTCTGCTTTTAAAAAAATGGACATGTAACAAGCAACAAAGGGAATAACTTATAATGGAAAATAATTTGAAAAAAATTGATGTGTATGTGTATAATCATAAGGAATTTGATTTAGGTCATACCTGAATGGTCTAGCAGTTTTCCCTACTTTCTTCAATTTGAGTCTGAATTTGGTAATAAGGAGTTCATGATCTCAGCCACAGTCAGCTCCTGGTCTTGTTTTTGTTGACTGTATAGAGCTTCTCCATCTTTGGCTGCATAGAATATAATCAATCTGATTTCGGTGCTGACCGTCTGGTGATGTCCATGTGTAGAGTCTTCTCTTGTGTTGTTGGAAGAGGGTGTTTGCTATGACCAGTGCAGTTTCTTGGCAAAACTCTATTAGTCTTTGCCCTGCTTCATTCCGCATTCCAAGGCCAAATGTGCCTGTTCCTCCAGGTGTTTCTTGACTTCCTACTTTAGCATTCCAGTCCCCTATAATGAAAAGGACATCTTTTTTGGGTGTTAGTTCTAAAAGGTCTTGTAGGTCTTCATAAAACTGTTCAACTTCAGCTTCTTCAGCATTACTGATTGGGGCATAGACTTGGATAACTGTGATATTGAATGGTTTGCCTTGGAGACGAACAGAGATCATTCTGTCATTTTTGAGATTGCATCCAAGTACTGCATTTCGGACTCTTTTGTTGACCATGATGGCTACTTCATTTCTTCTGAGGGATTCCTGCCCACAGTAGTAGATATAATGGTCATCTGAGTTAAATTCACCCATTCCAGTCCATTTTAGTTCGCTGATTCCTAGAATGTCGACGTTCACCCTTGTCATCTCTTGTTTGACCACTTCCAATTTGCCTTGATTCATGGACCTGACATTCCAGGTTCCTATGCAGTATTGCTCTTTACAGCATCGGATCTTGCTTCTATCA